>WWET01003830.1:126908-142075 GCA_011038615.1 Limnodynastes dumerilii | reverse complement strand
ATATAGTTCAGCTTGTTTTATGCTTGTTTTATTATCATCTTTTTGCAAGGTTGTTGAGTTGACTAAATAAGCAGAAATATTTTAGAATGCTTTCAGAATTATCAAATAACATCTTCTTTATCATTTTTTTTTGTCTTATAAGTTGTTTATATAGTTCAGCTTGTTTTATGCTTGTTTTATTATCATCTTTTTGCAAGGTAAAAATGTTGACTAAATAAGCAGAAATATTTTAGAATGCTTTCAGAATTATCAAATAACATCTTCTTTATCATTTTTTTTTGTCTTGAGGCATAAGTTGTTTTCACATGTGTCATTGCACTCTAATATTCTACCCTGTTATTTCCTTATTTTTCTTCTTGCAAGTATAGACTATTTCAATATCATTTTTAGAAAAAAAAAAAGAAATTATCTCTATATTTGTTAAAAGAAAAAGTAGGGATTTCCATGAACATTTTAAAAGAGGTAAAGGTACACTCATCATTTCCTTGCTGTCTTTCTCAAGTGTTCCTAGCTTTTGAAAGCTTATATAACCCACGTATAATGAGCTTTCATTCAGTAATGTATTTTAATAGTAATTGTAGTAATTGCTGATACTACTTTATAACTATATGTTAATCTGTTTTAAATGGAAAATACTTTGAAAGAAAAATGCATAACTATGTAGTTTTAAAAAGATCTGAAAAAAATTTAATTTCAACTATTAACAAAATGTAAAAAAAAAGACTCATAATACACAGTTGCTGATTGTGTACACCAGTCTTTTTTATTTAAATCTAGAACTTTTGTAAGAGTTTTTATTGTATATTTAGAACAACATTCTGTATTTTGAAGTATATCTACATCTATTTTTTTACATTTTTAACTATAGATAGTACATCAAGGGATATCAGTTAGCAATGTTTTTTAATTATATTTATTTTTAATATACGTAAACATTATTTTGTCATTACAGGGGGAGATTAATTTTCAGGAGCAATGTTAACTCTTCCATTTGATGAATCTGTGATGAATGAGTCGGAGATTTGTAGAAAGTATGTGCGGGAAAGTGAGGAGCAAAAAATAGCAAAGAAACCAGAAAGCTGTGCTAAGCAGCTAGTACCGCATGGGAAAAATGTCAAAAGAACACCTGAAGAGGAAACAGAGCAAGAAGAAGAGGAGGAGGACAAGGAGGAAGAGGATGAAAATGGATTACCAAGGAGGAGGGGGCCAAGGAAAAAAAAGATGACCAAGGTCAGAATAGAAAGGATTAAAGTGAGACGAATAGAAGCTAATGCAAGGGAAAGGGGAAGGATGCATGGCTTGAATGATGCATTGGACAATTTACGGAAGGTTGTACCCTGTTATTCTAAGACACAAAAACTGTCTAAAATAGAAACATTGAGGCTGGCCAAAAACTATATTTGGGCTTTGTCAGAGATCCTACGGATTGGAAAGAGACCAGATCTGCTCACTTTTGTGCAAAACTTATGTAAAGGTTTGTCCCAGCCCACCACAAACTTGGTGGCTGGGTGTCTGCAGCTTAATGCCAGAAGTTTTCTTATGAGTCAGAGTGGGGATACAGTGCATCATGCAACCTCCTCATATACTTCTATTTACCCTCCCTATCATAGCCCTGAGCTTAGCACCCCACCAGGTCATGGGAGTCTTGACAATTCCAAGACAGGAAAACCGTACAATTACTGTAGTGCTTATGAATCCTTTTATGAAAGCACTTCCCCAGAGTGCACAAGCCCTCAGTTTGAAGGTCCCTTAAGCCCTCCTTCCATGAACTATAATGGGATATTTTCCCTGAAGCAAGAAGAGGCCTTGGACTATGGGAAAAATTACAATTATGGCATGCATTACTGTGCAGTGCCAAGCAGGGGTCCCCTCGGGCAGAGCTCTATGTTCAGGTTGCCTACAGACAGCCACTTCCCTTATGACTTCCATCTGCGCAGCCAGTCTCTCGCCATGCAAGATGAATTAAATGCAGTTTTTCATAATTAATGAGGAAAATGAATATAAACAGTGGTCATTCACCTCCCTCCCCCCAACTAATTAAGATAAAGCAGATGCTTGTTCACACAGTAATTGACACGACTCGATTAAGGTATCACTGCAGTCCCGAAAGTATCTTTTAAACTTCTGTGGTCTAGTTTGTTGTTTTTTTCAACCCCTTTGTACAAGCCAAAATGTATGCCATATTTAAAGTATAATTTTGACGCTTTTTTAGTTGAATACTGTGACTTTTTCATGCACTAAAACAAAATTTTATGTTTATTTGTTAAACAATCTGTTTAAATGATGTGGTAAAATAAAGAAATGTACATGATACCATTTCAATGTCTATCTTAATTGCACACTGACAATTTGAGGCAATCACATGTTAAACTGTTTTCTGCCAGAGGGACCTCTAAACAACTGCAAAGAAAGGACTTGCAAATCAGATTAGTGACAGCATAACAATTCACATTTGAAATGTATTAGGTTCTGAATAGGAAAGTTAAGACTGAACATGAAAACTTCATCAATTGAAAAAAAATCAAGAATTGTGGACACAGTTGTTGTGAAAAGCTTAAAAAAAGAATTGTTTTATGAATACAAAAAGGTTAAAACAACACTGTTATTCTCAGAATAGTAAATCAGTGGACGCAGATGGCTGGGGATCGAGTGTAAGATTTAGAATTTTTAATTAATAGGTGTTACAGACCATCTCACTAAAATGCATCACTTCTCTGAATAGAATAAATTAAATATAACCATTAGGAGTTTACGTTGGCATTACTGTGACAACATATGTCCTTATTAACTACAAAAATGTGTTTTGGTTTTATCCTATATTAGCACTTCAGAACATATGGCAGTGTGGTATAAGCATTTTGTACAAGTTAATAGGAATGCACAAACCTTCACATACTACAAAAATATTTAAAGAAATGACAAAAATTATACTTTAGCTATATTAGGAAATATTGGATTTACATGACAAAAAATATTTCGGTGAGAACTAAAATGTAAAATATAACAAATAAATATAGATATTGATATTTTTTATAATTAAATCAAATGTATAAAAGGTAGCTTGTTACACCTAAAAAATTTGCTGATAGTAGCCAAAATTGGACTAGTTTTAAGTCAATAATTCCAAGTGAGTATCTAATAATAATAATAATATATACCTAAATAAATTACACTACTTATAAGTATTATTTGTAACAGTCTATTACTTGCTTACATTTTGATATTTTAAAATAATTTAAATGCAGTTATTTGTATGGTTATAGTCTGCTGAATGCATATGATGGCCTAGCAGGGATATAATTTTCCTAGAAGTATATTCATTATTTTATTTATTATTATTCATTTATTAACAGGTTTTAATATAGCGCCAGCAGATTATGTAATGCTTATATTGCATATAAAGCAGTTTTTATAAAGGTCACAGATTATGTAGTTTTACATTTAAAAGTTACTTTTTATATTTGATTTGATATTTTATTTTTAATAAACATCCTACTTGCATATTACTTTTGTAGTATATGAATTTTAGTGAAGTATTTCTTTCTTAGTTTGAGAATTTACGTAAAACAATTACATTTACACGTTTTTAGTTTTTTCCTCAATTTAAAAACATGTATTATTAGTTAAATACCCAAATACTGTAAAGGAGATTGATAAAAAAAAATGCAAATATTACACTGTCATAGTTGAAACTTCCATGTTTTCTTATCAAGCTATATAATCTCATTAGTACATACCAAAAGTGGACGTAGTGAAAATGATTGCTCACTGACAATTTTTTTTTTATAATTTTAATGTATATTATATTAAATTAAGTTCCATAAAAGAGATTTTTTTTATTGATAGTAAGTACTGAATTTATCATTATAATCACTGTCATGCTGATCCTAATGTTACATATACAAAAATCTGTAGTGCACATCATGTCTATTTTTCTCTTTTGTATGTAAATGGTTTTAGAATGCCTTAATGTTCTGTTCTTTTAAGCAAGTGACCCATGTAATAGCCATATCCGAGAAGCAACGATATTTACTGGTTACAGAAACTAGCTTTACTGTGTTAAGTAAGATGTAAAGCCACATTTTTAAATAAGTATTTAGTGTGATGATGACTAATAGTTATTTAAATGTTATTTAGCCATTTTAAGTAGATATTTATAGAAATAATATAATTCAAATAGATTTTTTTCTAATACCTATAAAGAATATTCTTTAACACAGATTAATACTAATGTGTGTACTTTTTAAATGTAGACAACATAGGTGAAAACATATATAAACATAGTGTAATAACAATGTTACCGTTTTCATTTTAATATAAAGGTAAATACCTTTGATGAATGTAAGGGAAGTAATAAACAGATTGTCAATCCAGCCTGATTTTGAAAATGCCCAAAAGACTATTCAAAGCCAGGTTTTAATATGTAATAATTTATGATGAGACCCAGTACATTTTATGGCAGAATTTTCAGAAATGTCCCGTTGGGCATGCTGTTACTATTTGATTTCACTGTATGTCATGTGATATACAATAAACAGCCTGTTTCTGACATGTTACAGAAACATTTTATGATAGATCTATACCATCAAACCCTTGGTAAACTATGCAATATATTCAAAAACCTTAAAGAATTTTGGGGCTGATAGAGTTTTTGTGCAGTAGAAGCACAAACGCGCTTTTTAAAATTAGTTTACCCTATACAGTTCTGACAGTAGCATCTCCGGATAGGAAGTATGGAAAAAAGCACGCTTTCAAAAAATGCATATAGATATGTATAGGAAAATAGACTGAGCTGTAAGGCAGCAGCCTATGATTGCATGTTTCAAAGTTTTTTTGTAATCAATTTAAATTTGAAAAATGTAAAGTGTTGCTTAATTATAATAAAGAATTTAAACATAAATAAAATAATTTTTAAGCAAATATTTTTTTTATATAAAATATATATATTAAAATATGCCTAAGCAAAATATGCATCAATATGTTGCTATGCAGTTTAAAAATATGTATAAATATATACAAATTATAATCAGTATACTGTAGTAAATGCAGAGTGTGTTTTAAAACATGTTTTATTCTTAAATTAGTCAGATTTATAAATTGTTAGATTGGGGCTGTAATATTAATAAGAATAAGGGCTTTTATTAAATAAATTGACTTCCATCTGAAACTTACACCAGCCTTGAGCTAGAGCATGATTTTAGGACGTAAAAAGCGCAAGAAAACATGACTGTTTCAGCAACGCAACACTTAACCGCCCACTTTCTCATTTTAATATGTAAGTGTAAAGCACATGCAAGCGATCACAAGCGGATCTGACACTTTGCGTCTGCTTTTTTATGCTTGGTCTGTTTTGCACATGCGCAGTGCTAACAATCACTGAAATTAAACGTAAAAAAATCTGTGTGTAATCACAACTCTGGATCAGCCTCTTAGTTATCCTCGGTTATATATATATAACATATTCTACCAGTCCAGTCAAATAGTACAATTTACAGTATTTTGGATTGCTGACAGACCTGTGATATTTAGATTCTGAAAGGTGAGATTTCAACTTTGTTAGCCTTATTAATTGTGGAAATGTAACTTTTTATGGAAATTAAATAATAATTCATAGTGTGTATTTCCCATTGTGAACATGTTTTTGTTAGTTTTAGTGTTTCAAATAAACATACATATTACCATATGTAATGCAAAAATGTAGATGCATCCATCTACAAGCTGTAATTGCATAATCTAATGACTAAGCAGCCTGTGGAGAAATTATATAAAAAAGAAAAAGAAAAAAGAAGATATGTGTAGCAATAAAATATAAAATTACTTTATCATATGTTTAAACTGTGGTTACAAAAACAAATGATAAATCTCAGGTGTAAGTTCTTACAGATGCATTGATCTACACAGTAAAGTGCCATACGATCATAAAATATTGAATATAAATCTGAATATAATATATAACGCATTTATGAATATATGTAATCAGGGCATTATTTATTTTATGCTAAAATCCACTAAGGAGGTTAACAAAAAATGACCATGGGGAGTGTGACCCTAGTTCAAATTAAGTCCTACATATTAACACAGGTTCTATTTCTTCTATAGGTCAAAACTATTATACAAAATGCTTTCTTGGCAAGGGCATTCTTAAGTATATATACTTTTTCATACAATTACAAATAATTGCAATGAAAATAGAGTGACATTTTTTTAAATTTACAAAATTATCAAAATGACACACTTTGAGAGGCTATCTTTAACCAGCCATGGCATACTTACTCAAATGTTAAATCTATAGCACCATCAATCATATACCTATTCATTCCTTAAGTGTATAACAATATTGGCAGTATAGACATAGTCATAGTATCTTCTTACTTAATGGTAATCTTTTAGATTATGTTCACACCAACACTGATGATGGGGATATTTTTTGCTAACATATAAAATTTATTTAGATCTAATTTTTTGTTGCACCAAAACTCATAGGCATGTACAATTTGGACTTAAGCAATGACATGCCTAAATAAATGGCATTATTTTGCTAATTTAGTATATTTGTTTTAAATTAGGTAATTTTTTGGGAAACATACAATATTATTATTTAATAGTCTAAAATAATAATGCAACTACATAATATTTTATTTTACCAATGAATTTTCTCTTATTATTGATGTATATCATACTATATATTTTAAAATAATGGGGTTCTCACAGAAGTATGTAATAAAATATGTTATGTGATGTATGTAATGTTATTACATAATGTTCTAGTTAGCATGTTCTAAAGGCATGTTTGATACCATTTATTTAAAAAAATAACTCATCTCAGTCTAAAATTATTATGTATAAAAATATATATTTTTATTAACATAAAGTAATTACTTTTAACCTGTGTTTTAATTACTATTTAATATTTAATAGACCATTGATGGGGGCTGATCCAGGGCTGTACTTACCTATTTTTTTTAGGTTTAAGCACAACAGGTTTTTGCACTGCACATGTGCAGAAAAGGAGAGAGCACAGAAAGACGCAAAGAAAGATGCAAATTGACCCATCCATCTGTGACTGCTTTCATGAACTCTGCACTAATGGAATGGGGTGTTCCACTATATAAATGAGAAAGTGGGTTGTTTAGAGCTGCTTTGAGCACAGTAGCAGCCCAGATTTCCTGCATTTCAACCTAATTTTTCAGCATTTTAAGGCTGGCGCAAGTATATGACTAAGGAGATTTTTCTTCATTACATGGCACTATTCTTAGTTAAAACACAGCCCTTCAAATATTAAAGAGTTCAATTTAAAAATAACATGTTTTAAAACACTTCTGGTCATACACTAAACCATACTAACATTTTTGTATTTTAATCTTGTATAGCAGCATATTGCCAAACTACTTAGGCATTTAAAAAAAATACTGATATTAATTTTGTACAAAATAAAAAATACTTTTTAACAATGCAAACTTGTATAGACTTCTGCAGTCCATCTCCCTATATGCATCCGTTGGCATGTTTTCAGTGTGTGCCCATTTTTTAAGACATTCAAAGTTGCTGCTGTCAGAAATCTGCATAGGTTGTGCACATTTTGAACTGCTGCGTTAAAGCACTAGATCAATGGATTTAACAGTGCGTGTCACTGTTAAAAATGTGTGTGCCCTATGCAGAGTTCTAACAGAGATGGCATTATTTTTACCTTCGGTGCCGAATGATAATTTCGGCACCGAGGGATAGTAAATTGCAATGTAGTGCTGGCACCCGTTAAGATCAACGGGCCAGCGAAGACTTTCCATGGCGAATGCAGCTTAGTAGATTGTTCAAAGTTAATTTTCAGGTGATAATAAACGTTTTAGTGTTAAAACATAACACATTATCACCTGAAAATGAAGTTAGTAAATAGAGCCCTTAATGTCAACAGCCAAACATGCGTAAATCTGGCTGTGGGAATGCACTGTGTATGCACATGGCAGATGTTACTCATCATAACTTTGATCGTACCAAATTTGCACGTAATTCCATACGACAGGGAGTGACATCCCTACGCAAGCCGCATATACGCATTGTGGGTGTGGGGATCCATTTATATTGCACAGTATGTGTGACCAGAGCTACGCAAGAAAAAGTTAAGGTAGAGTTCAAAACACATAAGTCAACTACGATATGTAAGTGTAAAGGGAGTGCCAAGGGGAGTGCATTATCTTTAGTAGGCACGCTTGCGTATGTAAATGATCTTAAGTCTGCAAGCTCAAAGTTCTGGATCAACCTCTTTGTGAGTTAGGTGAGCAAGATGAGGTCAATATATAACAGCATAGAACAGTTAAACAGAAAACACAGCTTAAGCCAATAACATGGTAAATTTATACAATAGCCTGTGAAGTTTGATGGGAGCTGGTATGAATTAAGTGAATTCCTATGTAAACCATACCTATACAAGTAAAAATGCTAATTATTTGTCTCTCCATATGCTTTGTCTTCTATCCCTGACAGACACATAACAACCAACCATTGAATGTTTTGTAATTTGTTTTTAAAATATTTTTTTTTTACTTTGGTAAAAAAATATTTTTAGATTGAAATGCCACAATAAAATCATTATCATTAAGTAACCAAATAAAATATTTTTGCCTTCTTTATAAACATTTAGAAGCTCCTTCAAAATACACACGTGCACACACACACACACACACACACACACACACACACACACACACACACAGCTAGTCATCAAATTCTGCACATATGTTCCCTGCCAGAAGGATGGCTATCTGTTCTTCTTTGCAAAGGACATATTCAAATGTCAGCAATAGTCAGTGTTAGATTTCTCCCTGTAACATAATTTCCTTCTGTGCAAATATGCTTTCTTCCATGGTTGAGTCTACTTTAGTTTTACACTTGTTTTTTGAACATTCCAACTAAGAACACGATTAAGGTGTAATTTCAGCAACTTTTACAAGTTTGCATATTTAAAATGGAGTTTGCGTATATTAAGGTTAACTCCTTTCACATCACCACCAAAAACACATGTTTTGGCCTTAGACATGGGTCTAAGTTTTTTTGGTGGTGATGTGAAATGTCTCCTCTACCTCGACCCGGGTCTAATAACCCAGCAATAAGAAGCAGGGGAAAAAAAAGGGTTTTAATGGTGGTAGTGTGAAAGTGTGAACTTTTAACACAGATCTCTCACAAAGACACATGATTTCAGGATCTGTCCACTATTGCTGGGCCGTATGCAGAGCTCCGGCCGCATTGCAATTGCGGCCGGAGTTTTCAGAAAAGTGCTACTGCGCATGCGCAGTAATTTTGTAACGTAATCTACATTACTTCTTGCAACATAGATTGCGTATACGCGGTTAAAAATCCTGGTGATGTGAAAGCGGTATAATAAACAACATTCCACGATTGACTTTCTGTAAGAGGGGAGGAAGGGTCTATAAGGGCTATATCTCAGAAAGTATTACATATTTATGTGAAATGTTCACCTCTTCATAGAGAATTGTCTGTTTTTTCCTCTTACTTTTTCAGTCTACATGTTGTGTCATATTTTTGGAAAGGCAGAACTTAATGTACATGGTGTCTACACACTAAGGGCTACATCAGGGGTGTCAAACACAAGGCCCGCGGGCCACATCCGGCCCGCCAGACCTCGTCTGATGGCCCGCGGTGCCGCCGCCAGCCTTGCAGCCTCCCCTTTTTTTTTTCAATGAATTTACTCCGTGCCTGCACAGAGTAAATTCATTTAAAAAATGGCTCAAGTTAAAAAAAAAAAATTTTACTTACCTTCCGGGACCTGGCCCGACTTCTTCCTGCCCCGCACTGCTCCCTGGGTGTCGGACGTGACGTCATCACGTGACGTCCGTCCGACATCTCCAGGGATCAGAGGAGCGCGCGGACGCCGCGGAGAGGAGCCAGACTGAAGAAGAAAGAAGTAAAAGAAAGAAAGAAGTAAAAGGTAAGTAAAGTAAATGGAGGGGGCAGATGGCTGGGCACTATAAAAGGGGGCACATGGCTGGGCACTATAAAAGGGGGCACATGGCTGGGCACATAGAGTGGACACATAGACCTACAGATACAACCGGCCCTTTGATGGGGACCAAATTGCTGATGCGGCCCCCGATGAATTTGAGTTTGACACCCCTGGGCTACATTTACTAAGCTGCGGGAAAGGAGAAGTGGAGATGTTTCCCATAGCAACCAATCAGATTCTAGCTCTCACTTTCCTATAACATACAAAAAAATGTCAGCTAGAATATGATTGGTTGCTATGGGCAACATCTCCACTTTTCCATCCCGCAGCTTAGTAAAGCTATGTTTTTTTGTTAGAAAGATAATGTCCCAGTGAAGTGTTTTTGAGGACGAGATTTGTGAGAATATTGTTGCACGTGTCATTGTTGCACATGTCTGACAGCCCTAGGTGTTTTCAGACTCACATAAGAGGAGCAGATGGCTGACTTCTTTCAGCCATGTTTCTTCCTCCTGGTGGGATAAGGAGTGTTTTGAGGTTATAATGAAAGTTTATAATTTAAAATGAGCAAAGACTGAGAACCTCTCCCACATCCCCCAATGGTTACCCCCTCCCATGAAATAATGACACAGACACCAGATTTGGGTTTAAAAAGGGGACATAGATTTATTAAATAATAACAAAGCTATGATGAATGGATTTGAATATAAATTTGACTATAAAATGAAACATTACAAAGACAATACTCCGTTGTCATAAAAGGTGCCCCCAACATCCTGCCCCAAAATCCCAACCCCCATGACAATTTACTTCCCAGTGCACCCCTCAAGACAAGGAGGCAAGTTCAAGCCCTGCCAATAAGCAAGCGACTTGATTAAATCGGAAAGGTAAGCCAAAGATCCCCCCAAAGTATAACAGTTCAACCAACAGTTCTCCCTTATGCGCCAACTAAATAGGTTGACACCCCCAACTTCGCCAAAATCCATGTCCTGTCTGTAAGGAGAAAAACACAAGTTAATAAATGACAGCCTAAAACATAGGGAGGGAGGGAAAAACGAAAGAAGAGGAGACGCCACAGAAGGCCCTTTTAATAAACTACTAACTCCACCCCCTACTCTTTCCACCCCTCACCTTACTACTTCACTGAACTTTTAACCCTATCCTTGACAGATGTGGGAAAGATCCCAGTCTGTCGTTTATCCCCCTTCATGCCTAGACTGCACTCAGTTCCTTTAAACAGGCAAAGACTGAGAACCTTTCCCACATCCCCCAATGATTACACCCCCCCCACCCCCACCCATGAAATAATGACACAGACACCAGATTTGGGATCAAACAGGGTACATAGATTTATTAAATAATAATGAAGCTATGATGAATGGATTTGAATATAAATTTGACTATAAAATTTTGGGGTAGAGACAAGGTGGCACCATAGAAAGAGGGGTTGTCAAGCAAACATTACAAAGACAATACTCCGTTGTCATAAAAGGCACCTCCAACATCCCACCCCAAAATACCAACCCCCCGTGCCAATTTACTTCCCAGTGCACACCTAAAGACGAAGAGGCAAGTTCAGGCCCCGCCAATAAGCAAGCGACCTGATTAAATCGGAAAGGTAAGCCAAAGTTCCCCCAAAGTATAACAGTTCCCCCTTATGCACCAACTAAATCGGTTGACACACCCAACTCTATCGCCACAGCGAGGGACGCTCCAGTATCTCTGCCCGCCACCCTATACCCCTAGCAGGCTCTCAAATAATTGTTTTTACAAATAAAGACATTCCTTCATCGGAAAGATGGATCCTATCTGTTCTATAAAACAAGGGCTGGTCGAAAGATAATTGAGGGTGATCGATGACATGATCCTCAAGCCCCGACAGCATTGACCCCACTCTCCAAATTTACCTTCTTTCTTGCCTTATCAACACCTTTTAGGGACCCCGGGCCTGACCACACTTTTCTGGGTTCAATGTTGGACCAACAAATAATTAATGAGGGAAACAATGTATGAATCCTTACCTGGTCCCTTTTTATATCTCCTACCAGGACACAAGAATTCCGATGCCCCACATCATTTCCCCCTAAGTGAATCACCAAGCAATCTGGCGGGCCAAAATTCAAGACCGCCTTTCTAAATAAAAAATAAAAAAGCTCCCACTTACCCCCATAATTCCACCCTTCAACCCAATGGTCATGGCACAGGAACCCGCTTTTTACAAAACTGCCCAGACCCAAAAAACATAGGAATGACCCATGATCCAGGCTCAACACCCTTTCTGATGTGGACCTGAAACACAACAAAAGAAAAAAGAAGATAGAAAAAACACAGTAGTCAGAACGAAACTGCCAGGGGTGAACACTCCCAAAAAACCCCTAAGACATCCAAAGGCCAATCAGTATGTCCCACTACGGGGGAAAAATGAAAGAAAATGCCTTTGGCTCCCCAATAAAGGCAGGGGATGATCAGTCCGGATCATCCTGACTGCTAGTTTTTCCCCTAAATACTCTAGAAACTTACCTTAAGACCTGTATACTAATTCTTATGTGAAACAATAACTACCACAAATTCACTAACTTAGCTTAAAATATTTTTACCTTAACATGCAGTCTAACAAATTTACGATAGAAATTTTACTTCAACCGCCCTCGAGCCATAATAACCTCCTCGGGGCGACCCTCAACGGCGGCAGAAATGGCTGCTCCAATTTTAAATGAATGAGTGCCGAAATCTGCGGGATCCATGCCCACCCCCCGCAGACAGGTTTTGAAACTGCTGGTGAATTGAAATCTGGTTAATGGGGAGCCTTTCAGGTGCACCAGCCGGTAAGGACCTCGTGGATGTCCTCTTATCATGTAACTTTTGCTAGAGTAACTGGGCAGATGGACGCATGCGCCACAAGCGTTATCCACCTGCCCTTTCCCAGCTGATCAGTTTTGGACTAATGCACTTTACAAGAAATTACATTTTTGCTACAAAAAACATTGGCATGCAACATTCCTGAATTGGCCACTTTCTTACCTGCCGCCACTAACTCAGATATCCTGAAAGCCCCGAAATAAGCCCATGAAAATGAAACCTTAAATAGCCGTGCCTCAAAACCGTTAAATGTAGCATGAGGGATAAAACTAATTAATTTACGCAATAAGGAAAGGTCAATGGGCCGTTTCAAATCCTCCACATGGGACGCTCTTTGGCCCAACCCTTCAATATGCGTGAAATAAAAAACCCTTTTGTAATGTCGTAACCAATTTTTTATTTGGAAAAGTAGGAGACCCCCGATAGCATGGAAGACATGGATCCCTTAGATCTACCAGTGCGAAAGTCACTCCACAACTAGTTTAAAAGAGTTTGCCTAAAACTCTCACCTCTCTGAGCTCTGGCCTTCTTGAATTTGACCCACTGCTGCCAGAGCCTAGCCTTACCCTAGACCGTAAAGTGGCTAGGGCAAGGGAACTGTTTGCCAGAGCCTCTAGATCGGCTTCACAATCTGCCAACGATGACACGGGCATGACAAACCTGCTCTGCCTTGCTCCAAATCCTTACACCATTAAATTTGGATAGGAATTTGACCCAAACAAGCATGTCCTCCCATATGGCTGCCGACAAATGCACAAAGTGATGGGACAATTTCACTGCAGCTGTAGCCTTTTCTAATCACCTACAAAAAATTTGGCCCATAGGGTTTACCCTACAAGCAAAATTCAAGAGGCCTAAAACGGATTGAACCTTCTTCAAGATGGCTCTTGCCAATGCCGTGCAATATCTAGTAGGGCCACTCATAATTTAGCAATTTTCTCCACTAGGAAACAACAGGACCCCTCCACGGTATCGATCTCTATACCCAGGTAGGTGAGACCCTCCCAGGTAGAAGAAGTAGTGTGACCCTCCGTCTTATCCGCCACCACTGGAACCCCAAAATTCCCAAAAAGTGACCATGCTGAGAATAACGCTTCCGCCGAGTCAACAAACAAGAAGTCATCTAGATAATGAGCTAATTGTTCGTACCGCGCCACTGTTTGCACGCACCAATGGAGAAAAGTACTGAATTTTTCAAAGATGTGCAGGACATGGAACAACCCATGGGCAGGCAAGGATCAACAAAAATCCTTGAGGAAGTCTAAAACCCATGAAGACGAAAGTGTCCGGGTGTAACGGGAGCAAGCGAAAAGCTGACTCCACATCATGTTTGGCCATAAGGGAGCCTGCACCACCGGATCGAGAGCATTGTATACCGAAGAACCCTCCGGGAAGGACAAGTGTTGAATAAGCCGAAATTTGATGGGAACCTTCTTAGAAACCACGCCGATTGGTGAAAGCATCAGACCCGGAATTGGAGGTTCCACAAAAGGACCCGACAGTCTATCCAATCTAACCTCCTCCGTAACTTTTTCTAAAACCACTTCCAGTCACTACTGCACATACTTAAGGTTCTGCCGGCAGCCCGTAGCTACCAAACCCCC
This sequence comes from Limnodynastes dumerilii, assembly GCA_011038615.1. NCBI lineage: Eukaryota > Metazoa > Chordata > Amphibia > Anura > Limnodynastidae > Limnodynastes > Limnodynastes dumerilii. The sequence goes on along the minus strand of WWET01003830.1, from coordinate 127,660 downwards.
ATCCTATTGCTTGCGGTACCTCTCGTCATAAATTTTCCACATACCAGAGTTAAAGGAGGTATATAACTCATGAATCAAGTGCAGGTGACCCACAATGCCCATGTACTGTGTTGGCCGCGTTTCTAGATAACAAGTGGAGAAAAGGGGTATACCCTCCAAGCCAATTTGAAAAGGACCTGTACTGATCCTCACCCACGCCTCCCTTGGCCTTAGCTGCTGCTAATCCCGCCTTTCCTGTATGGGTAATGGCAAACATATCGACGAAACGTTTTATTCTTTCCTTAGTGGAATTGCGGATGTCCCCGGTGATGTCAGCATTATCATAGAGAATGGGGGGGTGGGGTTGTGGGACCTGAATGTCTACGTGGATTCTTGGAATCCTTTTTTCCTCTTGACCTAGAACTGGAAATGTTCCCTTTTTCTTTAAGGGCTTCATTGCCTTCCCTGGTTTAATCTGAGAAACTGATGAAGCAATACTAGAACTAACGCTCCATGATGACTGTATACTGCCCGATTTTTCCGAATCGGAAACCTCACCTGGTTCTAGGCCGACAGCAGGGGCCGAAGCGGCAGGAAGCTCCTGAACAACTGAATCCGTTACGATGCTTGGGTTGGGAATTTCCACCTCTGTCCTCTGCTGACCAAAGCGAGATCTGGAATCAGATAAACATGAGTGCCTGCCATTTTATGTTTTCTAACACAGCGTCTCTTTTGGCCCTGCGCTACGGTTCCCGTAACTTGACAAGTCGCCA
>WWET01003830.1:111323-125655 GCA_011038615.1 Limnodynastes dumerilii | reverse complement strand
GAAAGATAGGAAAGCACAATATATCCGATAAATTCAAGATACTAGTACTCAACATTCTCCATAAAAACGAAAGAAGAGGAGGAGACACCACAGAAGACCCTTTTTATAAACTACTTACTCCACCCCCTACCCGTTCCACCACTCCCCGTACTACCTCACTGAACTTGACAGATGTGGGAAAGATACCAGCCTGTCGTTTATCCCCCTTCATGCCTAGGCTGCACTCAGTTCCAGCAAGTTGTAGCAAACTCCATCTCGAATGCCTCACCTACCATGATGTCACATAATTTATTCACTGCACTGAGCAAAGGGGTGGGAGATTTGAATGCCATGCCATGAAATTAGTCACAGAATTAGATGTGTTTGTGGGTGTTGCAGTTAACCAGTAACTAACCATGACATTCTATCTTTAAAATAAAAGTCAAATAGATTTGTTACATACATTTCCAAATATATTATAAGCCACCAGCAAGGCTTACAAGGATTTTCTGTTTTGGTCCTAACCTTTGGGTCATTTATCATGTATTTTTAAATTGAGAGCAAAAACTCACTGTAGAGGTCCCCAAGTCTCCAAAATAACAACTCTGGAACAGTACCCCCTCTCAGGTGCTAACCCAGTTGACACTGAATACTTATAAAATAAACAATGAACTGAATAAAATGACAATGATAAAAAAGACATTTTCCTTATCTTTTAATATTTATTACAGCATTAGTATGGGTTAACTTCTCCAATGGGATCAGATGGTTTTTGTTTATGTACATTTTATATTTACCTATATTTATTTCATTTATTACACAGTTGATAGGTTTAATTCTTCATGACCAACATTTGCACCATCCTTTGGTCTGATGCATGTTTTCCATCCAAAGCTGTATCTTTTCTGACGTTGCAGAAAAATCCCTACTGTATAATGAACAAGATGGAATGACCTATGTAAAATTTGCATCCAGTGCAGATGTAATTATGGCTTAGGCCCTGTTAATACAATTGGAAATGGTCTTTACTTTTTAAAAGAAATATAATATTTAGTTTCAACCTGCAACCTACAATTCACCAATGTCTTTTACAGAGGTAATGCGTCAACAATGGTTGTCAGGTAAAAATGCTGGACTGGATCCTAAGATTAAGAGAAACAGACAATTTACGTACGCAACCGATGCTGTTTTCCCTGAGGATTTCAGTCACCGCATGTGAGGTGGGCCCACTCATTGGACCGGATTCACAACTATGTTATTTCTAAGTTAAGACCACATGTACGCAATCTAATGAAACGCTACATAAATTGCGTAAAATATTTACTACGCATGCGCATTAGCATAGTACTTAAAAATAGGCACGTAACTTAAAAATAACGTAGTTGTGAATCCGGTCCACTGTACGTAAAAGATATTAATGGTGGGTATGAACAGGTATGGTAATTGTACAGAAACGGACTTGACTACATACAATCCAGAGTTACATTTCAGCATGTAGGAGTGCAGGGAGAGTGCCCTGATCTCCTACTTGCGGAAGTTACAATAACAATTTCTGTATGTTAGCTTCCATAACCCTCGTTAGTACACTGAGGATAGCCTATTGCTTACATTGCTAGCCTAAGGAAGGGTACACACTGGCAATAACAAAACGACATTTAAACAATTGAAAGATATACTCACGATTATGTGGTGATCCTGCAGCTGTACACACTGGATATATTTCACTGCTGGATCGTTCCCAAAAGTCCTTTCTGCAATGATCCAGCGTTGTCCCGGATGATCCGGTTGCCTCCTCCTCCTGCTGCTTCAAAATGCTGCTGTATAGAAGAAGAGGTAGGACTATCGCTGAAGAGGGATCGTTGGTAAGTACACACAGAATCTGATAATTCACTGCATCGTGATAGTACACACTGAACAGATTTAAGAGCTATCTAATGATTATCCTGTGATTGGTAGAATAATTGTCAGATATATTTCCAGTGTGTACCCTGCTTAAGTAATTTAATTGATTAAGGCGTTTAAGAAACAGAATTAAATAAATAAACTAGTTTAAAGAGTTTGATATTCAGCACTGATGCTTCCAAGGCTAGCCCACTAACATGAACATTTTCATAGTCTTAACCAACCTAGGGTGAAAGATAGAGGGAAAAGCCAGAACGGCATCATGATTCCATGCAGCATCAGGGCAGTTGGCACCAGAGCTTATTCCCCTAAGGCATAGTTGCCGACTCTCCCGGAATGTCCGGGAGACTCCCGAAATCCTGGGAGAGCGGGCAAATCTCCTGCAAGGGACTTGCTGTGTGATATGGGGTTGCCACATGGGGTTGTGTACTGTATAGGGGCACTGCTATACTGTAGTTTTGCTCTGCCCAACCTCAGTGTGTGACTGTTAGTCTTTTTTTGCGTACAGATTTGTGCGGCAATCAGAAAGTGACTTCTGTCGCTTAGCTTAGTCATCCAGCCAACCTTTTGGCCTAAACTGGATAAAAAATAATATTGTGAGCTGTAAGGTGTTCAAAATAGACTGGAAATTAGTGGAAATTAATGTTATTGAGGATAATAATACAGTAGAAACAAAAACACCCCCAAATTCAGCGATTTTAGCTGTTTTTATGATTTAAAAAAAATAAATTAGAACCAAAACATACAAGGGCAGTTTTGGCGAAACCAAAACACGAAAAAAAATCCAAAACCAAAACACGAAAAATGGCCAGACGCACATCTCTACTAAAAATATTAAATAATGTTAAAATTTAATATTTTTGCAATTGTTAAATTGAATCTTTTTTAGAAAGTATTTATTAAAAGTAAAGTTTTAATGTTTTTCTATTTATCTTGGTGACCATATATATACTGAAGTGTTTTGAGAAATTGGGTAAATTGTCTTTCATTTCTCATTTTTCCTACTTGAATCAAATGATTTTGGATTTACTTGAGTGTTACAATGCATTGCGCATTGTTATTTTTAGATTCTAGTTATTGCACCCCACTAATCATATTGCATTGTCTCAATTACAATGGATCAGTGTATCATATCTTTCTGTCTCATATTTTGTATTTACTTTTGTATCAATCCTATACATCCCCCATTTCCCTCCTAGTATCTATCCTCCTTGTATCTATCCTATATAACTCCATTTTCTCCTCATGTATTTTTTTTTCGTCAGACACACCGGAACGGTGTTCCGGCACCTTTTTCCGACTCACAACTTGTTTTTTTTTCTTGTTAAAAGCCTGTGCCGCTGTATATGCGACAGGGCTTTTAACAGTGCAGTACAGGGAATACAGGGCACCTACGTGACCGGGAGAGACAGTGTGGGACAGACGGAGAGAGACAGCGCTGCGGAGGAAGGGAAAAATCATCAAAAGTAAGTAACAGAGGCTGGAAATAAGGGGCAGACAACGGAGGCTGGAAATAAGAGGCAGGAATGGAGGCTGGAAATAAGGGTCAGACAACGGAGGCTGAAAATAAGGGCAGGCAACGGAGGCTGCAACTAAGGGGCAGACAATGGAGGCTGGACATAAGGGGCAGACCATGAAGGCTGGACATAAGAGGCAGATAATGGAGGCTGGATATAAGGGCAGACCATGAAGGCTAGACATAAGGGGCAGACAATGGAGGCTGGAAATTAGGGGCAGATAATGGAGGCTGGATATAAGGGCAGACAATGGTGGCTTGACATAAGGGGCAGAAAATGGAGGCTGGATATAAGGGGCAGACAACGGAGGCTGGATGTAAGGGGTAGACAATGGAGGCTGGACATAAGGGGCAGACAATGGAGGCTAGACATAAGGGGCAGACAACGGAGGCTGGATATAAGGGGCAGACAACAGAGGCTGGACATAAGGGGCAAACAACAGAGGCTGGATATAAGGGGGAGACAACGGAGGCTGGACATAAGGGGCAGATAATGGAGGCTGGATATAAGGGCAGACAGCGGAGGCTGGATATAAGGGGCAGGCAATGGAGGCTGGAAATAAGGGGCAGACAGTGGAGGCTGGACATAAGGGGCACACGTGGAGGCTGGACATAAGGGGCAGATAATGGAGGCTGAACATAAGGGGCAGACATGGAGGCTGGACATAAGGGGCACACATGGAGGCTGAACATTATAAGGGGCAGACAATGGAGGCTGAACATTATAAGAGGCAGACATGAAGGCTGAACATTATAAGAGGCAGACATGGACGCTGAACATTATAAGAGACTGGATATTATAAGGGGCATACATGGAGGCTGGACATTACAAGGGGCAGACAATGGAGGCTGGACATTACAAGGTACATACATGGATGCTGGACATTACAAGGGGCAGAAAATGGATGCTGGACATTGCAAGGGGCATACATGGAGTCTGGACATTACAAGGGGCAGACGATGGAGGATGTACATTACAAGGGGCACATATGGATTCTGGACAATATAAGGGGCAAACATGGAGACTGGACATTAAAAGGGGCAGATAATGGAAGCTGGAATTAAGAGGGGTAAACATGGAGGCTGGACATTACAAGGTGCTCAATTATAAAAAAATTTATAAGGGGGCTGTAAAAAAGACTGAAACTTATGAGGGGGCTGCAACAAGGTCTGAAAAATTATAGGGGGGCTGTAATAAGGACATAATCTTATGAGGGGGCTGCAAAAAAGCACTGATCTTACCTTTGCTTTCTTCTTACTGGTCTTATTCTCCCTCCATTCCCTGCTGTGTTCTCTGCTTTTTAAATGACACTAATATGACGTTAGGTCACATCAGCATTATGTTGCTGATCTGTAAACTGTGCTGCCACATCAACACATGTACAGTGCATGGACACGGTGATTGAGTGCCTGAATCACACTTAAGAAGCGTGCCCTTAACATCTTCATGCCAAAACCCCTTCTCATGGGGTTAGGAATGCTAATAAGGGCTGGAAGTAGGGGAATGCAGTCTAAAACAGATCTGCGTCCATTGGAAACAGAACCATCCTGTAAATTTAAAGGAGCTGATTCAGGCTTAAGTATAAAATAAGTATGCGCGGATTCACAAAACTACACACCTAAGTGGCAAGTACACTCTCATTACACTCCCCTTGTCCTAATGGATTTTTGCTGACTTCTGTCACCATAGGCATACCTTAGCTTTCCATGCGTATGTTTGTGCAGAGTTTTCTAAATTAAGAAAGGATGTGCATAACCAAGCCCATATTGTCTGATTAAAATGCCTCCCCACCAACTTTGCGAATCCACTTTCTTACGGAGTTCTGGCATGCTCATTCATACAGATGTCATTGTTAGGATACTTGAGGTACACACCATTACGGCACACCGGAATTACCTGTAGTGAGTACCGGGGTGGCCGTGGGTGAAAAGAGAAAATGATACAGCACTCCGGGTTTACCTGTACAGAGAACCAGAGTAGCTGTGAGAGGGAAACAGACGGGCAACACCACCTGGGCGCAGAGCCTAGCCGGACCTGGTCTTCGCTAGAGCCCCTAATGGTGGGGATAGACTGGAGCTGCAAGGAACCCGTCAGGATGCGGGACCAGAGGGGCCAGCCGGGAGATGAGAGAAAAACAGGATGAGTGAGACATGTAAGAAAAGACTAGAGCTGAGGAAGTGGGAGAAGGCGGATCAGAAGGACCTGACCGGCGACGGACTACGAGAAACAATGAACGTGACAGACGGACAATGGAGAGACAGACAAGACAATACAATACTAACAGAACAGATAGGGGCAGATGCTCTCACACTCACGCCAGAAGATGTGGCTCCCCAGAGGGAACAAATACATGCATACAGGAAGGAGCGAGGTAACCGGGAAAGGCTGAGACACGAAGGTGGGGGAGAGAGAGCAAGGCTGGAAAAATGGGGACAACGGGAATGGATAAACTAGGCAGAAGAAGGGTCACTCAAAATCACAGGCACAGAGCACAAGGCAAAGGCACAAGGTAATTAGCAGGTCACAGACTGATAGATCAGACGCAATAACCGGCGCTCTCTGCAAGACAGGGCCGGTCTGAAATAGAGGCTGCTGACCCCTGATTGGTCAGCAGCTGCCATGCCTCCAAACACAGGATGTTCCCTTGGAGAAAGGGGGAACGTCCCACAGAACAGGCAAGTGGAGTGCGCGCCTAGCCAGGCTGCGGCGGCGCTCCACATGGCTTCTTTGTTTACATGCCAGCCGGCATGATCGCAGGGACGGAGCATCGCGGGGAGCTGAGTGGTGAGTACTAGTCATGTCTTCATTAGGTATGAAAATCAACTCTGTGCGTAATTAGTTGCTGTGCGTAACATGTGACACACTCCTGTACAGATAGCAGAAAACGGCAAGCATATACACGCGACCTGCGTATATTTTTAGGAACGTTAAGTCTGAATACGGCCCAAGGCAGGGTTCTGGATACTTAAGTGTGCACTTCCCTCTTTTGTGCTTAATAACAGAGCTCCGTGCTTACGTAAGTCACCAGTCTGAATCTGGTCCATTATTATCTAATATAGTCTGTGAGTGTGACTTCTGTGGACTGCAGATGCCAGTCTAAATTATGATAATATTTTTTATTTTCATACACTCAATTTCATCAGGCTGTGTACCAAGGGATTGGCGTATAGCAGATGTAGTGCCATTGTTTAAAAAAGGTAATAAGATCACAACTGGGTAATTATAGACCTGTAAGTCTGACATCAATAGTTGGGAAACTGCTGGAGGGTATACTAAGGAATAATATACAGGATTTCTTGATGTGCAATAAGATTATTAGTGGGAATCAGCATGGATTTGTGAAAGATAGGTCATGTCAAACTAACCTAATTAGCTTCTATGAGAAAGTTAGTTTGTACTTAGACCTGGATAGTGCAGTAGATGTGGTCTACTTAAATTTTGCAAAAGCCTTTGACACAGTGCCACACAATAGATTGGTCCACAAAATAAGGGAAAAACTGGTTGGAGAATAGGGAACAGAGAGTTGTGATAAATGGAACTTATTCTAATTGGTCAAAAGTTTTAAGCGGTATACCTCAAGGTTCTGTGCTGGGACCATTCCTTTTTAATATATTTACAAGGACCGTACACAAAACACAGGGTCACCCACTAAGGTTAGAGGAAATGAAATTTCACAACCAGCAAAGGAAAGGGTTCTTTACAGTAAGGGCAGTCAGGATATGGAATTCACTGCCAGCAAAGGTTGTGATGGCTGTTTCACTTGATATGTTTAAGAAAGGGTTAGATACATTTTTAGCAGAAAAAGACATCCAGGGTTACCAGGACCGCAAATTTAAATGAAGGACAGTAGTGGAGCCAAGGAAAAATGTATTTATTTATTTATTTATTATGATTGCAACAGTTTGGAGGTTGCTTCATATGAATTAACTTCAAATATAAAGATAGGGATCGCAGGAGATCCAAAATAGGTTGAACTTGATGGACTGTTGCCTTTTTTCAACCTCATCAACTATGTAAGCCTAGGTGCAGTGTGTGTCTGTGTTTGTGTTATGGAGTGCAGTGTGTGTGTGTAAATATATATTATGCGGCGCTGTGTGTATTATGGGATGCAGTGTGTGAATGTGTGCGCGTGTGTATTTATATGTATTATGGGGTGGTGTGTGTATATATTATTATGGGGTGCAGATTGTGTACAAATATATAAGAGGGTGTATATGTGTATTATGGGTTGGTGTGCATTTACGATGGGGCATAGTGTGTGTATATATGAATTAAGGGGTGATGTATGTGTGTACTTTAGGATGCTGTGTATGTATATGTATTATGGGTTGGTGTGTGTATTATGGGTACATTGTGTGTATTATGGGGTGGTGTTTTTATAAATATATATTATGGGGTGGCTCGTGTATTATGGGGTGCAGTGTGTGTGTGTGTGTGTATGACAGAGATAATGTATTATGGTTAAACTTTGTGTGTTTATGTGATACTGACCACTATAAACCTAGACATAATGCTACAGACATATCTGATATATGTTACCAGATACCTGACCACTATACATCTAGACATTATGGGCTGGATTCACAACCCCATTTTGTTTTTACATATGTCCTGTTGTGAATCCGGCCCTATATCACATGCACTGTGTATGTGAGAAATAGAAAGACAGGGAGCATGCATTATGGAGTGCACTGTGTGTGTGGTGGGGAGCATATATTATTGGGAAGACTGTGTGTGTGTGGTAGGGAGAATGTATTATGGGGTGCACAGTGTGTGTGTGATAGAGGAAGGAAGAATATATTATTAGGTGCACTGTGTGTGAAAGAATATATTATTGGCTGCACTGTATGTGAGTGGTAGAGATAACAGGCTGGATCCAGACTTAAGTAAGTGCTTGAAATTAGTTATTCCTTGGCTAAACCATGTTGATTACAGGGGAGTCAAGTTAATTGTATTCTTTGCATGCAGAGATATATCTTTGAATTGCTTACTGCACACAGATACTGACCAGCTTTACTATCACACTGTTATTTAAACTTGGGCTAGGAAACATCACCTCTCAACTCTAATACTGTTTGCAACCAGGGCCGGACTGGCCATCTGGCATTTGGCAGGGCCGGCCACAGCACTGCTGAAGCCAAGAGTTTAAAAGGTGCGTAGCTAGTTTGCAAATAAGCCAAGGCACCCGCCCAGGAACGGTCTGTCCTTAAGTTACACGCTAAACTAAGCTTTTAAATAAATGCTTACTTTAGCATTAAGTTACAGCAAAGGCTGTTCCTGTGCAGGTGATTAATGACATCATCAATCTGATGAAACATTTCAGGGCTGAGAATGAACTGGGTGGGATCTGCTACACGGGAGCCTAGATGACAGCAAGGAGGTGAGGACTCAGCAGGGGTTGGTGAGTTCTATATTAAATGTACTGTGTGTGTTGTACATATGTGTGTTGAATTGAAATAAAGTAAACAAAGTAGGGGATGATAGCATTGTACAATAAAAACAATTATTTTACTAGGTATAGTTAAAAAATAACACTTGTACCAGAAACGTGTACCAGAAACAAATAGTTAAAAAGCATTTAGAGTGTGGAGCTTATTTTTGGGGTCTCTTTTCCACCCCAATTCATCATGTGTTCAAAGTATATATATATATATAGTCCAAAAAACCTGTCACTCCTCCATCAAATTTGATACTTGCCCAGGGTGCTCTTCAAATAAGGTGATACAATATATGTAAAGTCACTCCAGAGTCGGGACCGGATCCAGACCCCCACATGCTTTCCGTGCGCGCGGGGGTCTGGAATTACGCGAAACAGAGGGGAGCGCACACCCCCTGTCACTCCCCTCTGTCATGCGGGCTTTATGGCAGCTTACGCTGCCATAAGCCTGCCTTAAATGCGACGGGCGGATCAGCGGTCCGTACGACCGCTGATCTGCTACAGTGTGGGAGCCCCCTCCCACACTGTACACTTTAAATGCTTCCCCCCACCCGCTATAGCGGGCGGAAGAGAAGCACAGCCCATTTGTACGCAAATGGGCTCGGACGGAACAAAGTCCGATTCTTTAAACGCTAGGATTACTATAGTAATCCTAGCGTAACATCTGGAGGGCGCATGCACCCTCCAGTTCAGTCAGATGATTTACGCACCTTGCGTGCGTAAATCCCTGACGATATTAAATCTGGATCCGGTCCCCTGTTCATAAGTGCAAACACTGCCTTTCCGGCTGAAATACAGTAAGAGTTCTTCACAACATTTCCCCAACACATATTTATAAAGAAATCAAATCAAACACTTACCCCATCAGCAACGTGCACGCCAGCCTCAGAGCTGGAAACACCAAACAGATACCGCACCTCCTCTGCCCAGCATGGGGCCAGGAAGCGGGCTGTGGGTATACTCGGCTGTCATCAGCATGGCCGTTGCTATGGGGACAAGCATAAACAAACAAGAGAAGCAGCACAGCATTGCTAATCCCATTGAAACGAAACATGCAAGTATCAGAAATCAGAAAATCAAGAGGAGAAATAACGTGAGGAGGATAGTACTATATGAATCAATCTAAGTAAGAGATAGATACGTAGCTATCCATGGTCCGCATTACACGGAGAAACATGAAGGGTTATCCTATGGCAATGAAATAAAGTGCATCATGGACAACATCATAGAAAGGACTAATAACACTCAAAATGTCAAGGAGGAAAAGTAATATGCACAATATTCATAATTAAAGTGCTTAGAAATATATTCAAACTGTCAAAAACTGGGAGCCACTACTCCTTCAGCGGGAGAGCCAATGGATCTTTAGATTAAAAACTGTGTCACCTTTGGGTCTAAATGAGATTCCCCCGCTAAACTGCTTCCTATAATTTGGACTTTATACCTGCATACAATACACTGTTACTACTGCACTTATTGAACATTTACTTTTTAACAGTTTTATTGAATATTTTTTGACAGTTTGAATATATGTCTAACCAATGATTCACACAACACGCTTCTGCACCCCATGATGAAGGTGTTCTCACACTGAAATAGCTGTCGGGGGATGGCTGTGTTATGACCCTGCATTTATTTCCTTGGAACGAGTGATGAGTATCATGGCATTTAAACTTTGTTACGTTTGGTGACATCTTTATGTCTGTACTTTACATCAGATGTTACTGTGATTGCTCTGCGTTTACACGGATCATATTACTCATGTTTTCTACTCAACATTTCTAGCACCATGTTATGTGTGAATTAGCATGCTTCTATTCTGGACATTTCTCTGTTTCATTTCTTGTGCTAAGATACTTTATTGGTGTGCAGCCACCAGCACCTTTTGTTGCTAACCTGTTTATATTGACTACCTATTGTGGCTAGCACCCATCCATTTGTGTATTTTGTGGATTATTGTAAGTGTCTTCCTTCATCTGTATATATATATACATATAATACAAAAATAGCCTCAAGGACCAAGTCAGTACTCCCACAATGTTTGATGCGATAATGTCCTGTGCCGAAACACCTTTTGATTGTTTGCAAACAATGATGTCGCATCACATAGCAACAATTGCAACCTCACAAGTATCCCTGATTTGTGTAGCTGCATCAGTTATCAGTTGGTAAATGGACCATATCCTCACTTAATAGTGAGTTAGGTGCAACAGAACCGCACCTAACTCACTGGTGCAGCCCCTAACCCCCACTTCGTTTTCAGGAACCTTATGGCACTTAAGAGTGCCATAGGGCTAGCTTATCTTACTATGCGTAGTTTCCTTCTTAAGAAGGAAACTACGCATGGACAATGCCTCTCCTCTCCTCACTAATTTCAAGCACTTACTAAAGTCTGAATCCAGTCCAATGTATTATGGGGTACACTGTAAAACGGGGATGTTGCAGAATATCTAGATACAGCATAAGGGCTTAAGCATATATACATACATACATCAGGGTTGCCAACTCTCCTGGAATATACGGGAGACTCCCGAAATTTGGGCAGTTCTCCTGGTATACCAAGAGAGCCAGCAAAGCTCCCGCAAGCTCCACAAGCCATCAATTACTTCTGTAATCCCTAGCATTACTAGGGATGTGCGGGGCTTAATGACATTATCAAGCCCCGCCCATCCCCTGAAATGCTAGAGATTGCAGAAGTGATTGACAGGGGGGGGGGCTTAATGATGCGATTAGCATAAATCGCGTCATTAAGCTTCGTCCCCTTGTAGATATCTATGGCTTCCCTCCAAGCTCTCCCGGAGGGAAGCTCTAAAAAGTCGGCAACCCCGACATACATACATACAGTACATTCAGTAGATTCTCCCTACCTCTATCTACACGCACTTTTTAAGGGGACAAAGAAGCATACCACCAAAGATATCATGGTGTGTTTAAATGCATAAAGAAGAAAAGGGAGGTCTATAGATCCAGAAACATGCGACTGCAGCTTTAGATGCCAAGGCAGTTATGGCAGGTCGTATCCCTACCACTTAACTAAAATCTATATACATAGAATTGGGTAGAGGTTAAGTGGCATGGGGCCCATGTGCACTGCACACCTTGCACCAGTTATAAAAACACCACTGGATGGAGTTACAGTACTATAGACATAGGGTTAAACATTATATGCTCCAATACATGCATTTCCATATTTTTTATGGCAGAGCAAATAGATTTTGATGTACATTTTTAGTACTGCCTTATTAACAAATGAGCATAACTAAAAACCATTATTTAGAATGAATGCTAAATTTGTTGTCATGATCCACTGGAAAATGAATGCTTTCCTGCAAAACAAACTTTAAGTTCAAACATTAAAAAACCACAACTACATACCAAGTTATATTAGAATTTAATTAGTGAACATTATACCAGTCATTAAAAAGTAATTCTGCATAAATAGTCTTACATATTTCAAATTAATATAATTAATTTATTACTTGCAGAAACAAGTAAAAATGCTGTTAACAAGCAATTTAATATAAACACTGCATTTCCTTATCACTTACATTTTAGTGGTTGTTATTCATGACTGCATATGGTAAAGGCATAGGCATTAAATCAGGCATGCAATAAATACATTTACTTATTTAGACAAAAAAAAAAATGTTGCTTTAAATAGCATGTATTTATTCACACTGAACCTGTGTATAAAAATGAATCCTAAAATACAAAACAAATTAGAGGATTGGAGTTTTATAAAAAAATAAAAAATAAAAAATAAATATTAATAATAATAACAGGCTGCAACAAACTAAAACATTTTCCTTTTTATTCTGATGCTTCAGAGAGTAATACTCTCTTTCAGCAGGGACAATTAATAAATCCTTGAACCGAACAGACAATAAATAATGAAAATGTAATCACTCACTACACCAATGTCAGACCAAACTGTGCCACACGTGCTGCTCACCCAGAGACTCCTGCTTGTGAGACCAAAGCAATCCCTGGCATCCGGCCAGGTGCTTTCACTCATTCATTAAAAACAAATTTTTGCTGCGATTTCAAATCGCAGCACATTGCGACGATATAGCCGCAATTTTTTTTTTACATTTCCAAATAAAAAAAAACGATTTGGCCGCGATTTTTCCAATCTCAGGCGATGTACTATTACCATGGTAACGGCTGAGGGGGCGTCCCTCACCATTACTATGCTCAAGTTAGTGTAGGTGGGTGGGGGGAGGTACTTCAATGAAGGAGGGAGGGAGGGGTTTGCGTTGATACTCTCCTGTGTGAGCGTATTTTCCCTCTCTAAGCCTTCATCCGATTTAAGCAAGGAAAAATACGCTCACACAGCAAGGAGTGTCGGGGGGAGGGAACGCCGATACACTGTGCTTTACTAAGCACAGCGCATCGGCGTAGGTCTGGATCAAGCCCTCTGTATTCAATAGAAAACCACCGCGATTAGCCCTTTAACAAATCGCAGCAAGTCGTGTGAGATTGGTAAAGTAAAGTGCTGCATTGCTGAAAGCCTTAGCCATGCTGTACTGATCGAACTACAAGGATCAGCAAAGCTGACCCTTGGAGTTCTATCAGCACTACATGGTAAGACTTCTAACCATGCAGCGCTGCATGTAGTGTGTGAAAAAAAAACCACAAAGCACAAAACATACATTAACCCCTTAAATCATTTAATAAAGTATGCATGTAAAAAAAAAAATTATAATAATAACTAATTATGTTCCCTAAATGTGTGCACTTACCTCCGGTGAAGAACAGAACGCTTCCCAAGATGCTGACATCAAACGGTGAGTGCCCAAACCTTTTATTAATTTTATTACAACACACACTACATTACATTACACTTAGATTAGGAGAGATGACCACCGGAGGTAAGTGCACAGAGTAGGGAACATTGTTAGTTAGGGAATATTTCTTGTTTACATGCATACTTAGTGTAAATGTTAAATGTATGTTTATTGTTGAATGCAATTTTTTTTTAACACACACTACACACAGCGACGCATGGTTAGAAGCCTAACCATGCTGCCGCTGATATTATTACAAGGCTAATCAATCCTGAGCCTTGTAGTTCTATCAGTACAGCATGGCTAAGCTTTCAGCCATGCAGCACTTAGGTTTTTTCCAATCTCTCGCGACTTGCTGTGATTTGCTAAAGGGTTAATCACGTTGGTTTTCTATTGAAAATCACTGCGATTTAGCCCTATACAAATCGCACAACATCGCCTGAGATTGGAAAAATCGCGGGCAAATTGTTTTTTAATGAATGCCGCGATTTTTTAAAGAAAATTGTGGCAATATCGCCACGATTTCAAATCGCACCGCCGCAAAGCAAAGCACCGGCATGCCGCAAAAGGGGCATGGTCAACTCACTGGGGGTGTGATCAAAACACTGGGGGTGCAGCTGTGCATCCAAGTTTAAACCATTTTATATAAGTTTAAACCAATATACATATACATTCATACACACACACACACACACACACACATATATATA
>WWET01003830.1:84877-96174 GCA_011038615.1 Limnodynastes dumerilii | reverse complement strand
CGTGGTACAGCTTGCTTCTGACTTCAGTTCTGATCCAGCCACCCTGTTATCCAGTTAGCAAGCTACCCAGCTATCCTGAACTTTGCACTCAAGTCCGGCATAGTCCGGCCACCAATCTGCTACTCTCTGGACATTCACCCTAACTCTATTACACTACCATTTACTCTTGTGCAACCATCCTTATTAAAAATCACTAATTCTACTTCACCCCTGCTCGTCTGTTAATTCCCTGGAAACCCGGTACAGGTCCCACCATTCCTTGTAGTTCGTGACAATGCCAGCCATATGACACCTGTGATTACGCTTCGGAGGTGGGGTAAGGCATTTAAATTGTACAGTATGGGCGTGTTTAAGCTCGTAAAGATGTGCAGCCATTATGGCCAACAGCAGTTACGCTTGGAAAAGTTAAGGCAGGGTTTTGTAAGCATAAAATGGGAAAAATACGTATAACCGAGGGTAGTGCCAAGGGGAGTGCATAGTATTTACGGACGCAAAAATAAGCTACGCGTTGAAACGTAAAGTGAACATAGGTCTAGATCTGGTCCATTATAACATGAAAGGAGGAACTAAACTGTGATTTATAACCTTGTTAAAAATGTATTAAATAATATTGCTAAAATAGCCTGAAATAGCATAGCAGTGAGTGAATATCCCTGATTGGTTATTTGCAGATCAAATCGTCAGACATTATATCTAGGAGGAACACAGTCACCTTCATTTCAATAAATCAAATCAAATTGTAGCAAGGTGAATAAATAAATATTACAATAAGCACTTTTAGTAGTGCATGATAATAACAGTTGCAAATATGGGAACCAATTGCTGTTGCAAAGTAAAGGGCAATAACAAATATCATATGCAAACAAGTTGAAAATAAATAAACAAAACAAAAAAAGTGCTTCTCTCCTGTGTAGGGTGTTCCTGGATGATCCAGATCTCCCCAATGACTGTTAAATAAAAAGACAACAATCTAACAACACTTTCTGTTATGCTGTGGGGTAGACACCGTGCTCATGTAATGTGTCTACACATGTTTTGCTGGGTAACCAGCTCTTTTTTAATCATCTTTTTTTTCTGTTCTTTAAACAGTTTCTTCCTCACAACAAAAAGACCACGCAGTCTCTGTTTCTCTGCAGCACCCTCAATCTTTGTATATAGTTTTAGTCATTCTAAACTCAGGAACTGAAGGAAATTTCATGTCAGATAAGCTGTTTAAAGAAATCCCTCGGCTGAATTTTCACCAACAACCACTACCAGTGGCCTTTGATTGAACACCTTTCCACATTGTGTACAGCTTACATCCCAGGGTACCAACATTTAACCTCTACCTGCAGTTGTTCCTGTATCCAAATCATCTCTCAGGAAATTAAAGGAGAATTGGCATTGGATATGAGCCTCTAAAATTATAGCATCTCAACAATATAAGATCTAAGATGATAGGAAGCGTGGAGCCATTTCAATTGTGGCAAGGAAACTGTAATGGATTACACAAGGATACAATCAGTGTCCTGATGGTATGTTGGACTGAATACCTGGAAGCGCAGTCTAACCATTGACAGGGGTTTGCTGGTGCACCCAAAGGTGGGGACAATCTTGGCTGCAGCCCACGGAAGGTCACTAAACTTTAACAGCCCTGGGACAATGGAATAATCTGGTGAGAGGTTGTGAGTGGATGGTAACAGACAGGAACACTGTGAATGGATGGTAGCAGACAGGTGCACTGTGAATGGATGGTGGCAAACAGAAGCATATTGGATAAATGATTGTGCTAGGGAACCACTCACTTGGGCGCAGAGTCTAACTGGCGCCTGATATTCACTAGAGGGAAAAAGGGAAACAGCGCTCAAGAAACTGATAAATTAAATAAATGCTGGTTCTGTTGAAGAAACAAATAAACGGCAACCTGGAGTTCAAAAAAAGCAGTATATTTATTCACTATACAAATAATTAAAACCATGCTAAAGCTGCTGTCAAATGCAAGAATTGTACAAAATATAGAAGCTCATATGCATGAAAGGGAATCGTAAATCCTAGTTCCCATCTAATATAATCGCATCCATAGGAGAAAAATATTAATAGCAGGGACAATTGGGGATATGAGGAGCGTGTACTATGAGTTCACAGATTTAGGAGCTAATAGGCTGAATAGGGGAGGGTATTACCCGGTCCACGGGAGTTGTAACGTAGAAGCACCCAATCCTCCTTCAAAAGCCGTGTGAGACTTCCACTGTAGCGCTAACGATATATTCGGTAGCCACCTTCCGTAGTGCAAAAGCAGAGAAGACTCTTCCGTGCAATCCACAAGGACAACGCTCTGTCCCCTAGCCCGGGGATTCGGTATCTCCACTGCCATGTCACTTCAATAATGTTCCATCCAAGGTGCAAACTGCAATAAAGTGCAGATGTAGCTAACAAAGAATTGTAGCAGCTTTCCACGTGTATCCTGGTTCTCTTACGCGTTTCGTCTGTCCCGCAGACTTTTTCAAAGCATTGCTGATTCCACCCAGGTTGCCGGATATATAGGGAGATCACAGCTGTGGCATAATTAATTAATCAATTAACTTCCCCCTTCTCCTGCTATTTTATTCGTTAGACACAAATTCATTCTGCCCCAACATTGATCTACATTTACTTAATATCTCCGTGAACTTTAAACCATTCATACATTAATTCAATTCTGAACAGTTTAATTATACAACATCAAATAACAAAAGCAAATATTAACAATAAAAAACGCCGGATTGCCATTTTATGCTTCATATCGAAGTTCAAATAGAAGACATATAGCACCCCTAGAACTGGGAATCATTTTAAAATAGAAAATCATAATCTAATAGAGATTATTACATTCACGGGAATTTATAATTATCCATATGAAGTATAATAGCATTAATAAAACCATCGGAAAAAAAAGACAAAATATATAATAAATTGCTAACTTATATGATGGTATAAGCATTCATACAGGAAGTCCTTATATTCCGATATTCCAATACAATAAAATATCAGTATAAATTAGGACATAGGGCCTGATTCAGAAATCCGATATTAACGATAGTTAGGTGCGTATATTTAGGGTCGGATCAATTTTGCATCAACTGCGCATGCGTAATAATAGTGCAACGCTGTCTACGTTGAAGATAGGGTCGGAAATGCCTTAAGCTCGGACTTGTGAATCGGTCAGAAACAATAGCGACCCTAAGTCCGGCGGAAATATACGGACCTAAGGATTTGCATAGAAATGGGGAGGCATTTATATGAGGGAAAATGGGCGCGCTTACAGACTTAGGACCCTAAATATATGCAACTAATGCACATAGGGTCGGAAGTGAGTGCGGTCAGATAGGGAAAGTCAATGCAGGTCTAACTTTAGGTCCGGTCGCTGTTTGCAGGGGGAGTGACTGTTTATTCAGTGGGATGTAACCTGCTCCGACCTGCCACTTAGATGCGTATATTTGCGATCCCATCGCCGACGGATCTCTGAATCAGGCCCTTAATCCTGATCTCCTTGTGTACAGAAGGAATATACATAAATGTATCAATGCCGTTGATTTATGTTTATGCATGTTCAAAAGTGCACAAAACACATATGAATGAAAACACAGTTCAACAAAAAAATGAGTTTTCCATTCATAATATATAGCTGTTACTATGCAGTATAGCTGTATAAATTATCATCGCCAGTGGTCAAGTGGTCATGCATGTGGGCTGTGTACCATTATGGTATTTTTTAGAAAAGAATTTAAAAGTTATGAATCGGAGGACCAAAAAAATGTGAACCAGATCGCTTGTGTTGTTCCCTAAAGAACAAAAAGTGTAACAGTGTATATTTTGTTAAGGTTAATTTAATAAGTTCAGACATTAAGCTTTCATATCATAACTCTATAATATGGTTATAAGCTTAATTTTTTTTTTAACTCTTGGGATATTTCTTTCTGCATACAACATTTTTTTTATGATTAGGACATCATGTAAGCTTGTCATTTTCTGTGTCAGGCTCTATCCTCCTCAGTGGTGAATTGTCTTTTGGACCCCTTACTGTCGTCTGATATTAGTATATCTGTGTTGGGAAAAAGCCACGTCGATGTCAATATAGTGCTGTCACAAAAGTCTTTCAACTTGTGGTGCCACACATTTCAATTTGCTCACCTGCTAAGCTGCTAGAAATCAGTTCAGATTCTTGTACCTCAGTTGTGTGCTGGTATCTGTTAACTATAAAAAGAAATAAAGTATTAAGCTGGCCATAGACTTCACTTGTTATCGGTCACAGCAGGAGGCGGTGAACGGGATCATTTTCATCAAGGGAAAGGGAGATTTGCCAATATTGACGCCACATACCTTTTCTTCCTCACTCTGCCAAGATTAACAGGAGGCCCATGCAGCTGATTGGCTGGCTGTTTGGCAAGCTAAGTTTTACCTATTTTTTTTTATTGTTTTATTAATTGATTTTTTTATAATATGGCTGGTTCTGATGAAAGACTGAAAAGAAGGGATATCTACATGATTTACTTTACTAAGGACCAAGGGCATAATCCACATTTGGAGGAAATTCAAAATGATTATTTAAAAGATCTATATAAACTGGAGGATGCTGGAGGAAAATTGATTTTTTTATAATATGGCTGGTTCTGATGAAAGACTGAAAAGAAGGGATATCTACATGACCCAATTTACTAAGGACCAAGGGCATAATCCACATTTGGAGGAAATTCAAAATGATTATTTAAAAGATCTATATAAACTGGAGGATCTTATGCTGGAGGAAACTAGAAATTGGTGTGATGGAGTATCTCTAAGGAAATATATTGATTTTAAATTGTCCCTAGAGGCTTGCGGGTGTATAGACCTCTGGCCTTTACAGATGATCCCAACTTAACTATACCTTGGAAAAAACACTCAGTGACTGTTCCAATACCTTAATAAATCTATTAATTGAGTATAGGGACAAAAGAACAAAGAAAGTCACTGAGGAAATTGAAAAGACTAAGGGGTCTATTTACAAAGATCATTTTAGTGCGATAGGGCCAGTTTTCACTTAAAAACTGGCCCTATCGCATTAAAATGAAGTTAAGCATATTTACAAAATGTCAGAGAGGAGTTTTACACTATCGCCAGCTCAGACTGGCGTTGGGGGTAAGTATTCCAGCGATGTCCCCATATACCCCTCTTTTCCTCCCTCTAATAGCTGTTATTAGAGGGAGGAAAAGGGGGGTATGTATGGGGAGACCCCCGGAATACATAGAAATACTGCGGGGGGTAAAAAAAAAAAAATTGAATTAAAAATAAAAATCAGTAAAAAGAATTAAAAGAACATTGAAAATATAAATAAAGATTAAAAAAAGATTAAACTCACCTGTCTGGGCGTCCCTTCGGGCTGCAGCTGTCCGGTCCCGGCATGAATACACTGCACATGCGCAGTGTTTCTCATGTCAGGAGTTGGAAAAATTTCAAAGTGCCTAAAGAGAAGCACTGCGCATGTGCAGTGTTTCTCAATTCAGCATTGACATTTTTCTAAGTCCTGATTGAGAGGTACTGCGCATGTGCAGTACTTCATTCAGGGATCGCACGGAGGAGGATCACAGAACCTACTCGCAGCTCATCGCGGGACCTCAGAAGAGGGGTGAGTATTGGTAAATAACGTGAAGGAAGCTGCCAGGCTCGCTGCGATGATAAGCGAGCCTGATGCAGCTTCCTTCACAGAGAATGAACAAGGTAAGTAAATAGAGCCCTTAGGAATTTTTGAATAAATACAGGGAAAACCCAGAATTTATAGACAAAGAGGAAAGGGTAATGAAGAAAGGGAACAATTTCGAAAAAATAGTTATGGATAGGAAAATAAATAAATTAAAACGTGATTTAAATGATTATGAAACAGGTTGTATTCATAACCCCGAGGAGTATTAGTAACCCTAAAAATAATAAGGGTTACATTAAAAGTTCCACCCAAACAACATATAGGAATAATAGACAACTTTACTCCCAAATAGTGGAAAAGTTTGGAAATGAATCTGTAACTCCTCGGTTTGAGGGTCTAACAAATAGGGACCCAAACCAACAAAATAGTGACACGGGTCTCAACTTAACACCAACTCAAGGAGCGATTGGTGGGGAGCCCGTTGGGGGTACACGTGTTACAACACTCCGGGTTTACCTGGCAGAGAACCGGAGTGGTCGTGGAGAGGATGGTAGACTGGAGTGGCGCCCCGGGTTTACCTCAGAGAGAACCAAGGCGGTCACAGAAGAGAGAGAGGTAGTGACGAGTAGACTGCCGGGGCATGGAGACTCTGCTATCGGGTGGTTTTCACCAGAGCCCCTGAAGGTGGGGATGGATTTGGCTGCGCCCCAATAGCCTGGATGTCCCCCGTTGAACCTGACTCGAAGAGAAAAAGAAACCCGGAGTGAACACCAGACTGAAGAGAAGGTAACAGTAAGGAAAGTAGGAATAGAGTCAGTCCGGAAGGAAACATACTGCGACGGACTACGATCAAC
Organism: Limnodynastes dumerilii; assembly: GCA_011038615.1. Taxonomy (NCBI): domain Eukaryota; kingdom Metazoa; phylum Chordata; class Amphibia; order Anura; family Limnodynastidae; genus Limnodynastes; species Limnodynastes dumerilii. The sequence continues at coordinate 89,685 of WWET01003830.1, read as the reverse complement.
ACGGAACCAGGCACGGTGGACGGAAGATGGTTCACAGGACAGGACAAGATGGACTAGGGCATGCACACTCACAGGCATACAGCGGGACCCCCAAAAGGGTAACATAGACTAGCACTCCAGGTAAGGTTAGGTATGGGAGGTAGGTGAACACAAGAAGGAGGGAGAACCAGGGCAGGATAAACGGTAGGTAAACAAGGGCAAGGACTGAGCAAGGTAAGTGGGCAAGCAATGGTCAAATCACTAGGCAAGCATAAGGCAAGGCACTAGGCACACAAGAAATAGAGCAGGTCACAGGTCTGACAGGCAGAGATTTTAACCGGCACCAGAACTGTGCAAATAAAAGTATTAAATAGGAGGAAGTGAGATCCCATTGGCTAGAGCAGAGACCAAGCCCCCTGGTGATGATGTGTCCCTCTGGAGACAGGGAATGCACAAATGCCAGCAGACACGTGGGATGCGTGCTTAGAGGCAGAAGCGGCGCCCACGTGTGGTAACCAGGATGCCGTAGCTAAGGAGGCCGCCGGGCAGGGGAATCCCCGGCGCGTCTAACAGAGGAAGCCGTGGCAGAGGTAAGAACTGCTGCGGCCGTCTTAACAGTACCCCCCCTTGACGAGGGGTTTTGATACCCCTAGGGGCAGGTTTCCCAGGGAACTTCTTATGAAAATCTCTCCTAAGTTTTTCTGCATGTAGATCTCTGGCAGACACCCATGATCTCTCTTCAGGTCCATATCCTTTCCAATATATACAATTTCTGGCTCTTTTAGAATCCAAGATATTTTCCACTTCAAATTCCTCTTAATTGTTGATTATGAGTGGCCCTTGTTTACGGAATTGAGGCTGGTGAAAGTGTTTAGAGATCTTAAAGGGTTTCAAAAGTGAAGAATGAAAATTCGGCGGAATTCTGAGGTTACGGGGGTAAGGCAAGTCTGAAGGCCACTGGATTAATTTTCTTGATAATAGAAAAAGGGCCAATAAAGCGAGGTCCCAGTTTCCTAGATGGTTGTCTCAACCTAATGTTTTTGGTAGAGAGCCAAACTATCTGGCCCACCCTGAAATTACACTTGGTGCGATGTTGCTCTACCCTTCCCTTAGTTCTGAAGGTAGAGATCCGAAGACAATGATTGACCCCTTTCCAAATAGCCTTCATTTCCTTGATGGTCCTTTTGATGTCTGGAGTGGAAGTAGATGAGCCAGTAAGGAGTGAGTTTGCTCTGGGGTGAAACCCGTAGACACACAAGAAAGGGGACACCGTAGTGGAAGAATGATAAGAATTGTTGTAGGCGAACTCCGCCCAGGGGAGGTTCTCAGACCAGTTTTCTTGGTATTTAGACACATAGCAACGCAGGTACTTCTCCAGAGACTGATTCACTCTCTCGGTCTGGCCACTAGATTGGGGGTGGTAACCAGAGGAGAGATTGACTTGGATGCCCAAACTCTTACAGAATGATTTCCAAAATGCGGCCACAAACTGAAAACCTCGGTCAGATACAATTTCCATGGGGAGGCCATGAGGTCTAAAAATATGTTTGATAAATAAACCTGTTAGCGTCTGAGCACTGGGAAAGCCGTGTAGCGGAATAAAGTGTGCCATTTTACTAAATCTATCTACCACAACCCATATAGTGGTAAATCCTTGAGAGTTGGGTAAATCCGTAATTAAATCCATGGAAATTTGGGTCCATGGACGATTAGGCACCTGGAGAGGCAGGAGAGGACCAACCGTGGAGTCTTGTTTCTGGCACAGAAATCACAGGAATCCACAAACGTCTTGGTATCCAGAGTCATAGAAGGCCACCACATGGTTCTGGATAAAAGTTTCAGAGTCTTCTGGACCCCTAAATGTCCTGCTGATTTGCAAGTGTAATTCTCTTGGAGGACAGATCTCCTGAGTTTGCTTGGCACAAACAGATGGTCCACCGGCTTTTGACTAGGAGCTTGACTCTGGACAGCATGTAGTTGAATGAAGAGATCCTGGGTAAGACCGACCACGATAGAAGTTGATGGAATGATGGGCAAGGGTGGGGGGGTGGGACCATGCTCAGGTAGGAATGAATGGGACAGGGCATCTGCTCTATGATTGAGTGATCCAGGTCTGTAGGAAATCACAAAATTAAACTGAGTAAAGAACAGTGCCCAGCGGGCTTGATGAGGGTTTAACCGTTTGGCTGACTCAATATAGGCTAGGTTGTTATGATCAGTTAAAACCGTCACAGTATGCAAAGACCCCTCAAGCCAGTGTCTGCATTCTTCGAATGCCAATTTAATGGCCAGCAGTTCCTGGTTTCCAACATCATAATTTTTCTCCGCCTGAGAAAATTGTCTAGAAAAATAGGCACATGTGTACCATTTGGAGTCTTCAGGATCTTTCTGTGAAAATACTGCTCCAGCCCCCACATCAGACGCGTCCACTTCGATGATAAAGGGTAGTTCAGGATTGGGATGGTGGAGAATGGGGGCAGTAGTAAAGGCTTGTTTGAGTGCCTTGAAAGATTAAATGGCTTGTTTAGGCCACCTAGCCGTGTCCGCATTTTTACGGGTGAGAGCAAAAAATGGGAGCCATCAGGAGAGAGAACGACTGGATAAAGCCCCGATAATAGTTAGAGAAGCCCATAAATCTCTGTATCGCCTTCAAGTCGTTCGGTTGTTTCAACTCCAGAATGGCTTTGAATTTATCTGGATCCATGGCAAAGCCGTGAGGAGTGATAACATAACCCAGGAACGTTACCTTAGACACTTCAAATTCGCATTTCTCGAATTTAGTGTAGAGTTTAGATTCACGAAGACGAGATAGCAACAGTCGGACATGGCTATGATGCTCCTCTAGGGAGGGGGAGAAAATCAGGATGTCGTCAAGGTAGACCACTATGAATTTTCTAAGGAATTCCCGCAAAACATTGTTAATGAACTCTTGGAATACCGCTGGGGCATTACAGAGACCAAAGGCAATCACCAAGTATTCGTAGTGGCTAGACTGGGTATTGAATGCTGTCTTCCATTCGTCCCCCTCCCTGATGCGGATTAAGTTATAAGCTCCACGAAGGTCAATCTTGGTGTAGATGACTACGTCCTTCAGTTGGTTGAACAGGTCAGCAATGAGAGGAATTGGATAAGTATTTTTTACCGTTATACAAATCAGAGCACGGTAATCTATACATGGTCTTAGAGACCCATCTTTTTTTGAGACAAAAAAAAAAACGGCACCAACAGGAGATTTGGAGGGTCGGATGAACCCTTTTTTGAGGTTTTCCTGTATGTAATCTTCAGTTGCAGTGGATTCGGGTCTGGAGAAAGAGAACAATCTGCCCTTGGGTAGCTGAGCTCCGGCGACCAGATCGATGGCGCAGTCATATGGTCTGTGAGGAGGCAGAACTTCCGAAGCCTTCTTTGAAAATACGTCTACGAAGTCCTCGTATTGTGGGGAAAGTTCCTCTAGGGATATTTGACCCAAACGTATAGGATGGGATAAACAAGACTCCTCACATGCCTTGCTCCATTGAAGAATCTCTCCCTTAGTTCAGTCGATACGTGGGTTATGCTGCTGTAACCAGGGATGGCCGAGAACTAGTTTAACAGAGGAGCAAGGTGCAATTAGGAACTGGATCCTTTTGGAGTGACAAACTCCAACCGACAATTTAAATGGTGCAGAAATGTGATGGATTAGCCCTCCTGCCAAAGGTTGACCATCTAATCCAAGGGCAGAAACCGGAGTAGCGAGTTCTTCCATACAGATGCCCAAGGAATGGGCAAGATCCGAGTCCAAGAAGTTTCCGGAAGCGCCGCTGTCCACAAAGGTGGACAGTAACTTCTCCTGATCGCCAATGACCAGTTGGACGGGAACTATTAACGCATTATTAGAGGATATGAAATGAGTACCCAGCCGAACTTCCTCAACATTCGACTGGGTTAAGCATTTCCTGGCAGATTCTGTTTCTTTGGGCATGCATCAGCCCTATGGGCCTTACCTCCACAGTACAGGCACAAGCCTAGGTTCCGCCGGCGGGCTTTCTCTTCTTTAGAGAGTCTATAGGCCCCAATCTGCATGGGCTCATCCAGTGGTTGGGCATCCTGAGGAACATAAACTAGAGCAAAAGAGGATGGCGGCTCCCTTTCCATGCGACGTTCCTTGAGGCGGCGATCCACCTTAATAGCCAGCCGCATAAGGTCATTAAGGGTTTCGGCAGTGGGAAATTGAACAAGGGCGTCCTTAACTTGGTCAGACAACCCAATCCGGAACTGGCTGCGAAGAGCTGGGTCGTTCCACCCGCAGTCATTTGCCCAACGGCGGAATTCTGCACCGTATTCTTCGGCAGAGCGTCTGCCCTGGCGGAGTGCCCGGAGTTTGGCCTCGGTGATGGTAGTTCTGTCGGGGTCCTCATAGAGTAAACCCAGCGCATCAAAGAAGGCATCAACAGATTGGAGTGCTGGATCTTCCAGAGGAATACCAAATGCCCAAGCTTGTGAATCGCCCTGAAGAAGTGATAAAACAAGTCCCACCTTTTGCTGTTCGGTCCCAGAGGCATTGGGACGAAGTTGAAACTACAGCTTGCAATTTTGCTTGAATAAATGGAACTGAGAGCAATCACCGGTGAAGCGGTCTGGGAGATTCACCTTAACATCAGAGACAGCAACTGGGGGGGCTGGAGCTTGGACAAGTGCTGGAGCAGCTGAGGCTTGCATGGCCGCAATGACTTCATCCTGACTGTTGACCTTTTCTGTAAGAGCATGTACCATCGTTGATCGCTTCTGCTGTGGTCATGTTTATATGGCCGGTTATAATGTTACGACACTCCGGGTTTACCTGGCAGAGA
>WWET01003830.1:67022-84092 GCA_011038615.1 Limnodynastes dumerilii | reverse complement strand
GACCCTACCCTATTCCCGTCTTTGATGTCCTAAGAACCCAAAATTGTGACATCACTGACTGAGGTGGGGTCCACAGGAATCCCTTCAAGGCTCCTACAGATTTCTTTCTGCACAAATAGTCCTTCTTTAGTGTTTGTTGAGGGGTGCCCCCCTGTGCGGGGGGGGGGGGATAAGGGGCCCTGTTGACCCTATTCCCGTCTTTGATGTCCTAAGAACCCAAAATTGTGACATCACTGACTGAGGTGGGGTCCACAGGAATCCCTTCAAGGCTCCTACAGATTTCTTTCTGCACAAATATAAAAGTCCTTCTTTTCAAGCCTTTTATAATTCCACCCTTAATGAATTTAAGAAATTGTGTCACTTAAAGAACTTTGCAGAGATTCTGCACGTGTAATAAGAGCAGCTGATAAGGGGGGAGTGTAGTTGTCATGGACTCCACATTTTACCATGAAGAAGCCATGAAACAGCTTAGCGACACTTCCTTCTATATCAGACTCTCTTCTGATCCTACTAAAATGTACAACGAAGAACTCTTTCTTCTTCTTGATAGGGCAGTGGGGAAGGTGGTGATATCCAGGGATATTCTTAATTTTTTTTTTTCGTCACCCCCTTATTCCTATATTTTATCACCTCCCCAAGGTACATAAGTCCCTATCCAATCCACCTGGACGCCCGATTATTTCAGGTGTCCAGTCTCTAACATCTAATCTGTCCGCTTATGTGGATTCCAAGTTACAAAAATATGTCAAGACCCTTGATTCCCATCTTAGTGATACAAAACATCTTTTGAATTTAATTAAAGAAGTGAACTTGCGTCCATCGTATGCATTTTTATCCTTGGACGTCCAGTCCCTCTACACCCATATATCACATAAGGAAGGACTGATGGCGGTCAAATAATATCTGGACCAGGATGGGGACTTATTGCCTGGGGAGAGCACTTTTATTTTAGATGCAATTTGGTTCATTCTTAAACATAATTATTTTCTTTTTGATTCTGAATTATATTTGCAGGTCACTGGGACCACGATGGGCACCAAGTTTGCCCCCAGCTTTGTCAATTTACACATGGGCCAATTTGAGGAGCTACTTGTGAGGCGAAGTTCTTGGGGGTCAAACCTGGTGTCCTATAAGCGGTTCATAGATGACCTGCTTTTCTTTTGGGATGGGGACCTAATTTCAGCACAAACTTTTGTTTCAGAATTAAATCACAATTCTTTTAATTTGAAATTCACGTTTCAATTTCATGCACATTTTATGAATTTCCTGGATATCACCCTTTCCCCTAAAGGAGATCAGGATATTTCTACAAATTATTCTAAACCTACAGATGCCAATAACTACTTACACTTTAGAAGTAATCATTATGAACCTTGGCGTAAGCACATTCCTTATGGCCAACTAGTTAGACTACGCTGAAATTGCAGTAACATCCAGGATTTTCACACTCAGGCTGATCAAATGGTGCTCAATTTTAGGGACAGAGGGTACCCCAGGGAACTTGTAGAAGCTGCTAGTGAAAGAGCTCTAAAGTTAAATAGGGATGAACTTTTGGCCCCGAAAGAAAAAGGGGAAAGTCAAGAGCAAAACCACTGCAATGATAATAATAACATTCTATTTATCTCTAAATTTAATAAGAAATCCATTCAGATCAAGCGTATTATTAAGGACAACTATTATCTCTTGAAACAGGATGATATTTTGAACCCCATACTCAGCCCCACCCCTAAGATTGATTTTAAAAAGAGCAAAAATCTTAAAAACATACTAGCTCCTAGTCTAGTTAAATTTGAGGAGAGAGAGGAAAAGGGGTTGTTGAAAGGTGGTATATCGGGGTGCTATAAAAGCAGCCGGAATATTTGCCTAACCTGCGGTCATATCAAGAATAATTTCAAACAATTTGTCTCTACTATGAATGATAAAACTTTCCCTATAACAACATTCATTAATTGTAAAACCGATTTTTTGATTTACGGGCTAGAATGTTCCTGTGCGCTCCAGTATGTGGGGCGCACTACAAGAAAACTTAAGGAGAAATTCCGGGAACATAAGAAGAATATAATTAAACAAGTACAAACGCATAGTGTCTCCAAACATTATTCGAGGGTACACAAAGGTGAGCCTTCATGTTTAAGAATATGAGGGATTGAATGGATCAAACCCACACCAGGGGGGGGGGATATCCAGTAGGCTCTGCAAAAGGGAGGCCTACTGGATCTTTTCCCTCCAAACCTTGGCTCCGGACGGACTCAACGATATAATAGAGTTTAATGACACAGGATACTAGAGACTTTTTTTTTTAAATAAGGTGAACCGCTTCTTGTTAAAGGTGAATAAAATAGGAGGAAGGGGATAGAGTTTGTGGCATGAGGGGGTATGAGGGGGGGGGTTGAATTTTTGGGAGGATGTTGAGGTTGGTAGTAGTTTGGATTATGGTATATTATCTAGCACTATATAATTAAATTAGATATCTATAGCATTATGGACAAATATGTGACACAAAACATAATGGGGGAAAAACTGGTGTTTATTGTAAGTAAATACACAAAATAAGCACGTAACTAACTCACAATAAATAATAATGAATTAAGAATAATAATAAAAATAATAATAAAAATATTATATATAAAAATCTAAATAAAACAAAATAAAGGGATATAAAATAATTTCTTAAAGAATAAACAACAAATACTAAATAAAAAATATGTAAAAAATAAAAAAAAAATAAAAAATATACACAAAATTATGTCTTACTAAAGTTTGTTATTACACATTTCAAATTATAAGATATATTGTTTGGGAAGTCTTTAGGTTTGGCTGTTGTTTGTTTATGGGAAAGGCTTGATGACTACCATAATTGATTAAGATTAAATATATACACATATTTTTTATTGAGTGGTTGAATTGAGGAGGACACTATTGCTGATGCTTTGTATACCTGCATACTCTCTTGAATCTTGATATATTGATAAAAATATTTGAATATCTTAGTACAACCATAGTTATAATGCCTGCCGTATGACGGGGTTATAATTAATTCATATTAGCAATACTTTGGGGATAAATAACAAAAATATTAAATATCTAATGAATGGGTTTTTCTAAATCCGGAAAAATTTGGAATGATCTAAAAATCCACTGCTAACCTGGGCGTGTAGAATTGACAATTATGCTTTAAATAAATGAGGAGTGTTGTTCAACTAATATCTTATGTGTTCTTAATTTTTTACTTTCTTTGAAGGGTGTAGTCGTTGTAAATATGAACAAGTCCTAGGGATAAAAAATTGACAAGTCGTAGGGAGTTTGTAGTTGTGATTTTCGTTTTAAAAAACTGAGGACTATGTCCTAATTTATATTGATATTTTATTGTATTGGAATATCGGAATATAAGGACTTCCTGTATGAATACTTATACCATCATATGAAAGTTAGCAATTTATTATATATTTTGTCTTTGTTTTTCAATGGTTTTATTAATGCTATTATAGTTCATATGGATAATTATAAATTCCCGTGAATGTATTAATCCTTATTAGATTATGATTTTCTATATTAAAATGATTCCCTGTTCTAGGGGTGCTATATGTCTTCTATTTGAACTTTGATATGAAGCATTAAACAGCAATCTGGCGTTTTTTATTGTTAATATTTGCTTTTGTTATTTGATGTATAATTAAACTGTTCAGAATTGAATTAATGTATGAATGGTTTAAAGTTCACGGAGATATTAAGTGAATGTAGATCAATGTTGGGGCAGAATGAATTTGTGTCTAACGAATAAAATAGCAGGAGAAGGAGGAAGTTGATTGATTAATTAATTATGCCACAGCTGTGATCTCCCTATATATCCGGCAACCTGGGTGGAATCAGCAATGCTTTGAAAAAGTCTGCGGGACAGATGAAACGCGTAACCAAATCATGATACACGTGGAAAGCTGCTACAATTCTTTGTTAGCTACATCTGCACTTTATTGCACTTTGCACCTTGGATGGAACATTATTGAAGTGACACGGCAGTGGAGATACCGAATCCCCGGGCTAGGGGGACGGAGCGTTGTCCTTGTGGATTGCACTGAAGAGGCTTCTCTGCTTTTGCACTACCTAAGGTGGCCACTGAATATATCGTTAGCGCTACAGTGGAAGTCTCACACGGCTTTTGAAGGAGGATTGGGTGCTTCTACGTTACAACTCCCGTGGATCGGGTAATACCCTCCCCTATTCAGCCTATTAGCTCCTAAATCTGTGAATTCATAGTACACGCTCCTCATATCTCCAATTGTCCCTGCTATTAATATTGTTCTCCTATGGATGCGATTATATTAGATGGGAACTAGGATTTACGATTCCCTTTCATGCATATGAGCTTCTATATTTTGTACAATTCTTGCATTTGACAGCAGCTTTAGTACGGTTTTAATTATTTGTATAGTGAATAAATATACTGCTTTTTTTGAACTCCAGGTTACCGTTTATTTGTTTCTTCAACAGAACCAGCATTTATTTAATTCATCAGTTTCTTGAGCGCTGTTTCCCCTTTTCCCTATATTTTACTTATTTTGGGGGTTTTGCAAATCCCCCTAAACAGCAGCTTGTCTCCTACTACCGCCATAGGCATTCCTTTTTTCCTGATATTCACTAGAGCCTTTGATGGGGCCGTATTCAGAGGACCGTTTCCATGAAGGAACGCAATTATACACACGGCCGGTGCAGACCAAACCCCATCACACCCATGACAGTCCCCTCTCTCGGCCATGCTGTCGGTGACTTTCGCCTCCATAGACCACTTGTAACTTTCCGTGAGCAGTTTTGTGCGTATGTGTCCTCCGTACGTGCGATTCATGTTAGTCATGTTAGTCATGCCCACATACCTTAATTTATTAAAATTTTCACATGCGTATTTTCGCGTTGCATATCACTCACCACACAATGCCAGATAGACTGTCCGGATAGCAGACAGCAGACAGATGCACTGTGAATTGATGGTAGCAGACAGTATCACCGTGGATGATTGTAGCATCTGCCTTTGTCAGAGGTAGAGAGTTGAATTTAACTGAACGGTACTGCTGGTATTTTTATTCTGAATTCCAGATAGGTGAGTATATTGAAAGAAAACTCAGAAATATCCAACACCAGCGTAGAGCTCAATAAATTTGTATTTAGTAATATTTTCCTTTTAATTCTTTCAGGTTAGGAATAATAAAACTTCAAATAATACTTTTGAGAAAGTCAGAGACATAAGTAAAGAAATTATAACAGCAACATTCACATCCTTTAGATAATAAGTTACAATTCAATATAATAACAATTTTTCTTGCTCTTCTTAGAGCTAGCAGAGAATAAAAAATGATGACAATTGTAATTTACACACAGCTTGACTCTCATATAACAATTGCAATTTTCCAGGCATTCAATAAAAACTACATTATATAACAATCCGAAATAACATACACAGTTTCTAAATACGTATGTCAAAAATATATAGAAGCCAATCTAACAGTAACTGTATTGTACATTAAACTTGTATTCAAACCAGCAGTCTATATTGCTGGGTTTATTTCATGAACTGAGATCAATTATATGATTTCTTTAACAGTTCTGATAAATATAACTTGTTTCCGGTCAAATAGACGGTAATGCTATATTTATTCAATATTCTGAGGTAAATTGTACGATTTCTTTCAGCAATACTGTATATTGTAATTTGTATCCAATCTGACAGATTATAAAGCTGTTATATCGATAACCTGAAGCAAATTAAACAACTTCTTTGACAGTATTGTGTTTACTATCTATCAATATATGTATAAACATAACATATGTCACACTATTCTCCCTTGAGAGAGTTCAATTAACTCAGGACACTTTCCAACGCTTAATTTGACTCTAATACCTCCACTTTGTAGCCACTGCTCTGTGAATAATGTGGATATATACTTATACAGAATAAATCCCAAAATCTGCGCCTCAGTTTATATTATTTCTCCCTCAGATCCTTTCGCAATCTCCAGCTGTGCTCCCTCAGACCATCCTTCGATGCTCTCCCCCAACTGCTCTCCTCAACTGCTCTTTACCAGCCCAAACCAGTCTGTGATCACAACAACATGTCAATCACAGACAGGCTCCACCCCCGTCAACAACTGATTGCTCCTGTGCCCTGCAGTCAGCCACAACATGTCCCAGGTGAACCCCCAGGGACACCACATGATTTTAGCAGACAGAAGCACTGTGAATGGATGGTAACAGACAGCATCACAGTGGATGATGGTAGCAGACAGAAGCACTGTAAATGGATGGTAGACTAGTCCTGGGAGCTGAATGAGGTACAAGAGGTACACAAAATCCCAAGGAGACCACGGCTGCCAGCTCCATCTTATAGTCGATTTAGCCAGATAAGCCGAAGGGTCTTTGTGAAAGGAATGATGGAGAAATCAGAGGATAAAAGAATGTCACTTCCAGAAGAGCTAATAAGGGGCTAGATCCAGACTTAAGAAGGAGCTTGAAATTAAGGGCCTGATTCAGAGATCCGTCGGCGATGGGATCGCAAATATACGCATCTAAGTGGCAGGTCGGAGCAGGTTACATCCCACTGAATAAACAGTCAGTCCCCTTGCAAACAGCGGCAGGACCTAAAGTTAGACCTGCATTGACTTGCCCTATCTGGCCGCACTCACTTCTGACCTTATGTGCAATAATTGCATATATTTAGGGTCCTATGTCTGTAATCGCGCCCGCTTTCCCTCATCTCAATGCCCCCCCCCGCCCATTTCTACGCAAATCCTTTAGTTCCTAGATTTCTGCTGGACTTAGGATCGCAACTGTTTCCGACCGACCCACAAGTCCGACCTTAAGGCATTTCCGACCCTAACTTCAACGTACATGGCGTTGCACTATTACTACGCATGCACAGTTGATGCAAAATCGATCCGATCCTAAATATACGCACCTAACTATCGGTAATATCGGATCTCTGAATCAGGTCCTAAGAGAGGAAAGCTACTCCTGGGCTAAACCATGTTGATTTCAGGGGGAGTCAAGTTAATTGTATTCTATGCATGCAGGGATATATCTTTGAATTGCTTACTGCACACAGATAATGACCAGCTTTACTATCACACTGTTATTTAAACTTGGGCTAGGAAACATCACCTCTCAACTCTAATACTGTTTGCAACCAGGGCCGGACTGGCCATCTGGCATTTGGCAGGGCCGGCCACAGCACTGCTGAAGCCAAGAGTTTAAAAGGTGCGTAGCTAGTTTGCAAATAAGCCAAGGCACCTGCCCAGGGACGGACTGTCCTTAAGTTACACACTAAACTAAGCTTTTAAATAAATGCTTACTTTACCATTAAGTTACAGCAAAGGCCGTTCCTTGACCAGCTTTACTATCACACGGTTGTTACTATAAACTTCCGATGTGTGATGTGTGTGGTCCCCTGGCAACACCTCCTTGAATAAACCCAACTTTAGATTAAAGACACCAACACCTGGATTTTGGGATCTATAAATTTTATTATTACCATCACTATATTGTAATGATTGACTATCAATTATCTAAATGGATCTTACAACATTAACTTAAGATGGGGGCCAAAGAAAGCAGATATGAAAAAGTGAACAAATCATGAACTTGACATTTACAACAACGTAACATTTTAAAACGAAATCTAAAATAAACCCCCCAACTGGCGCACTCCACCAGCCCTCAGCATAACACCTCATTTAAGTGTAACACAAGACCGGCCACATGTGCGCGTCTACAGCCTCGGGCAACACCACCACAACACAAGAGAGGTCAAAGATAGTTACCATCTGTAACTTCTTAACAGACACGAAAAAACAGTGCCATAAACAGAAAACAACCAATATATGCCTGCTGTCCACCACCAAAATCCAACCTCGACTACTAACAAACTCAAAAACCTGACAAACATTAAGGAGGGAGGGAGGGTAAAAATCCAGGAAGAAAGAAGGCAGAGCCAGAAGCCACAAGGGATGAAAACTTACGTCCCCCTTCAACTCCTCCCTGAGCCGAAGGAAAACCAATCAGCAACAAAAAAGAGGTGAGTAGCACCAGCAAGCCCACCCACACACACACAGGGAGTTTAATCTGCTTCATGTTACATTTATTAACTCTCTGCTGTTCTTACACTGTTGTTTAGACTTGGAATAGGAAACATCACCTCTCAACTCTAATACTTTTTGCAACAGATGAAATATGACTCCCCTTCAATCAATGGTTTAGCCCAGGAGTAACTTTCCTCTCTTAGGGCCTGATTCACACTTAAGAATCTTCTTAAAATAAGAACTTAAAGTCACTCCTGGGCTAAACCATGTTATTTCCAGGGGAGTCATATTTCATCTGTTGCAAACAGTACTAGTGTTGAGAGGTGATATTTCCCAGCCCAAGTCTAAATAACAGTGTAATAGTAAAGCTGGTCAGTATCTGTGTGCACTTAAAATAAGAACTTAAAGTCACTCCTGGGCAAAACCATGTTGATTGCAGGGGGAATTCATTTAATTGTATTCTTTGCATGCAGGGATATAACTTTGAATTGCTTACCGCACACAGATACTGGCCAGCTTTACTATCACACTGTTATTTAGACTTGGGCTGGGAAATATCACCTCTCAACACTAGTACTGTTTGCAACAGATGAAATATGACTCCCATGCAATCAACATGGTTTAGCCCAGGGTGACTTTAAGTTCTTATTTTAAGAAGATTCTTAAGTGTGAATCAGGTCCTTAATTTCAAGCTCCTTCTTAAATCTGGATCCAGCCCAAGATCACCAAAGGTGTAAGCAAAAAATGGATGCATGAGACTTTCCAAAGGCCACTATATATTTGCATCTATATGATCAAATAACTTACCAGTCCCCTTGCACCAACAGACCTTTGATAGGCATACACAATTGCTAATTAAAATGGTGGTGGTTCAGAAATTTAAATTGATGTGCATTACGTTGGGACACATATGCTGTACTTTGTCATGTTCACCTGCAAGAAAACCTAGCCCCCCATCAGAATTTTTTAGAAGTTCTGGTCATGGGCCGACTGCTCACTTCTTATTTTCCTCTCATTTACGTGCTAAAGCTAGCACGTAAATGATAGAAAAATAACAAGTGAGCAGTCGGTATATGATACATTGCTTCTTAAATAATCCAAAATGAAGGGGAAAAAGAAATAATCTCCTGCTGTAGTTTGTTGTATTTTTTAACAACCTTTTCAATCCTTTTACAACTGAAATGCTGCATTACTAGATCAGTAAAACTGGCAATCCTGATATAATTGAATTTGTATTTGGAGACTTTCATACAGTGTGAGCATATGTCCTATGATATGTGAGATATTCTCTGACTGCCCATTTACTTATTGTGAACCACGTTATATTTAATTTGTAATCATTTTTGCAAATTGTCAAGGAAATAATGACATGTTAAGACCCAACATCTGTTGGTCCACTTTAGACGATCTGCTATGTTAGAATTTTTAATTGTCAGTGTCCAGACAGGAGTAAGATAATTAGAAACATTCCAGAGAAGCGATTAAGGCCACTTCAGGGACAAGTTTCAATATAATTTGGGGGAAGCTTGGTTATAGTAAAATTCTGCTTTTGTTACTCATTAAATAACAACACAGTAAATTAATGTAACAAAGAAATAAGGGCATTTTCAAGAACAAAGAAATGAAGTAAACACATGGAATACTACTGTTCTACTGTGCTTATTTATATTACGAAGTAATATTTATATGGATTGGGGAAATTAAAACATTTTGGGGATTTTTCAATGCAATGTCCTAAATCACCTGCATCAGTCCCTGCCCCATTGGAGCTACAAAGTAAGTTCCCTTACACATACATACACATATTCTCACTCACACACAGACCAGGGTTAATTTAGTCGGCAGTCAATTAACCTACCAGTATGTTTTGGAATGTGTGTGAAAACCGGAGAACCCGGAGGAAACCCACACAGACATGGGGAGAACATACAAACTCCGCACAGATTAGGCTTAGTCCGGGATTTACCTCAACGTTGTGAGACACAAGTGCTACTTACTGAGCCACTGTACTGCCTATATATTTAAATTTAGCTTTATATTTAAAAAAAAATATTGGGCATTGTATTTTTGTCACTATATTTTGTAATTACATTGGACCTGATTCAGACTTAAGGTCATATTAAGGACGCAAGCATACCCATGTTACGCACTACTAATGCGCTCCCCTGGTACTCCCCTCGCACAATTTTAACTTAGCTGACTTACGTGTTGAGAACGCTATCTTTTTTTTTATTGTGTATCTCTGGTTGTACGTAATGCCTTGTTGTACATAAGTGCCTAACCCAGCCCATATTGTACAATTTAAATGCCTTCCTCCTCCCACAATGTGTATTTTCAGCTTGCATAGGGATATCACGCCCTATCCTACGTAGTTATGTACAAGTTATGTACAATCAGAGTTACGATACATAACATCTGCCATACACATGCGCAGTGCATTCCCACATCCAGATTTACGCATTCCGTGTGTGTAAATTGACTGTCGTTATTAAGTCTATATTGTTTCTATAGTTTCCATAATAAGTAATAACCAAGGGCTGGATCTAGAGTTATGAAGGACACCTCACCTACACGCAAAGTGCCTAGTGCCAAAGGGCCTGATCCAGACCTACGCCGATGCGCTGTGCTTACTAAAGCACAGCGTATCAGCGTTCACTTTCCCCGACACTCCCCCTGTGCGGGCGTATGGCCCCTTCCTTAGCCGAAGTTAGGCTACCCTAACTTCAGCCGGCGTAAGGAAAGGGCCATACGCTCACATAGCCGCCTAGCCCGCTTTCCCACCCTCATTAAACTAGCTTCCCCCGCCCACCTACACTAACCTGAACGTAGGGACGCTGGGGGACGTCCCCTCCAGCGTCCCTACGGCGCTGCTACAGACGCCCGATCCACGATCGGCCGTTGCCGTAGCGACGCCGGGCAACATCTGCCCGGCGCATGTGCAGATCGGCTTTTCGGACGATCTTATGCTTACGCCCGCTGTCCTAGCGACGGCGGGCGTAGGTCTGGATCAGGCCCAAAGTGTCTGGAGATGAGGGAGCATGGGATTTCCGCACCTATCGTACAGAAATTAGTTCCATACGATAGGATTTATGAACAAAGGGGCAGTTCTTTCCCTCCACCCATCAAGGTGGGTTGGGGATAAGATTTTAATTTTACAGTAGGCAGAGATGGAACTAGCAAGTTGTGGGCCCAGGTGCAAAAAATAAGCTTTGACCCTAATGATGTCCCAGGTAACCCAGTGGGGTGATGACGGCTATGGGCCCTTATATCAGCATGGGCCCAGGTGCCATTACACCAATGGTAGTTCCACCCCTGACAGTAGGGGCAAGGGTTACTACTTACGCGCGTATCAGCAATCCTCTAGACCACTGGTATGCACGTCTGTGTTAGGGATGCATTATGGCAGCATATCTGGTATGAAGTCCACACAACAGTGAAGAGTGACAGGGGAAGTTCACTCCTCACTTTTGGCTAGAAGTTCAACAAACTTAGGACAATCCAAGCACTTGAACCAACATAGATTGGTACCTCTCCACTGAAAAAAGTTTCCACTCTCAAGGAATCTTAAATGTTTACCATCTTGTTACATGTTACAGACACCCAGAGCAAGAGACATTTGACTCAGCTGGAGTAAAAGTTTATTACAGAAACAGAGCAGTAACAGATATATGCAGTAACAACAGAAGGTATAACTGGTAATAGTAGCAGACTGACACAGACAGCCAACGTTTTAAGACACAAATGAGATTACTGGTAAATGGTAACAGGCAAGCAAAGTTTACAGACACAGATGAAAAAACTGGTAAGGTAACAGACTGATGGTGGTAAGCAAGATACTGGTAAGGTTTCAGAGTGATGCAGACAGGCAAGACACTGGTAATGGTAACAGATTGAAACAGACAGGCAATATACGTGTAAAGATAACAGTCTGGTACAAAAGGCAAGATACTAGTAAGATAAGACTAGTAAGACTGAAGCAGCGAAGTCCACATATGAGGGTAAGGCCAGTCCAAACTTCCAGCAAGACAGGAAATCCACCAGTCTTGTAGCAACATTCAAGGTGTAAGTTCAATGATTCCGCACGTAGTGCTGGATTTGCAGGGTATAAATAGCCAGTTATCAGGTGCAAATTCTAATAGATAATTACAGATACCTGATACCAGAACTAAAGCTTAGAGACAGTGGTCCGGATTCAGAGCTGCGCTTGCGTCTTTTTTCAGATGGAAGCACAGCAAAAATGAGAACAACGGGAGCGAGCATAGAAAGATAGGTGCAAGTGTGCCCATCCGTCTCTGTTCTCATGTAGGAACTGACCGAAGGTATAAATATGACCCAATGACAGTAGAAGTGTCATTAGCGCTGGGATGTTCTGCTAGCAGGACATGTTTTGCATCATATAACTATGGATTAATTTTGGCCAAGACAAAAACCTTACAAGACTGGACCGCAGCAGAGCATTACGGCTCCAACTGCGAGTTTTCCAATTAATGTCCATTTTTGTTACAGCCAATTTAAAGGTGCATGTTTCTAAAGAAACATGCACCTCTGCATAGGATGGATCCGCTAAAACTCTACATCACGGCCAGTGGCTCCTCTGTTGGAAACTAGAATTGCAGGACAATCCAGGAACACTGACGGCCTCTGATATAAATGGGCAGAATCACAAGTCCTGCACCACAGACATAACGGCCTGAACTCTCACCTGAGTTTTTTCTTACAAGCGTAGTTTTAGGTGCAGAGCTACTATGAATGCGTAGTAACTATTTTACACTATTTTTAAAAACTGCATGTACGCACTCTACTTAATGAAATGTTACATAGAGTAAAATTGTTACTACGCATGCGTAGTAGCTCTGCACCTAAAACTACAATCGTAAGAAGAAAAAATTTCAAGTGAGAATCTAGTCCAACATGTCAAGTTGCCACTTTGCCATTGGGTGGGTTTAACGTTCAAAACTAAAACCAGGACTTATTCCTTTGACAAGCCTCAGTTTCTGTGCAAGCTGCTCTTACTTTGTCCAAAAAGTTGTTGTTGGTATGTTGTTTTTAAGTTACCTGTGTTTTAATAACAGCATTGTATGATGAAGTGCCCTTCATGATATACCATCAAATCCTGTGGTTATCTACAGATTCAGCACTATTATGGAGTGAGATTGCTGCCGCTTACAAAATGGTGGAGCTGCTAATTTACAGGTGTGTGTTTGATTACCGAAGGTTACACCACCTCATGCACAGAAGATGGTCCACTCTGTTCAAACTAGAGTTTTATAGTTATTGTTTGAATTGCTTAAGGTACATATCCATGAAGGCTCCAGTCCAAATGTTTTAATCTCATTGTTTTTTGAGCTTGAGTAATAAAGTTTCAAAGGTCTCTGATTTTGTGTCAGTGTAGGAAACCTTAATCAGACATGTTAAACAGCACATTTTTTTGTCTATGGTATAAATCACCTATCAGTTTACAATAAATTATCCCCCCAACACACCCACACTGTTTATAATGAAGTGACCCCTAATCACACACACACACACACACACACACACACACACACACACACACACACACACACACACACACCCACACACATACACACACACACACACACACACACACACACTGAATTAACCCACTTCACCCCTGATAATATTACTTTACATTAACCCATCCTTTTACACAGTTAATATATTCACAATCCAATAACACCTCCTTTCTCCATTCACACCTCTCCATTCAATTCACATTAAAAAACTTTACCTACATTGAGTCTTCTTCTGTCCAGCAGCGTTGACCCATTTTCCCACTGCTCTACTTTCTCAATATTCAACCAGAAACTAAAAAAGTTGAAGTCACCTGTTTTTTACCCATAAACTAAATGAGACTGTCCTCGTGGTGTCTGTTTTATTTTTTTTACAGTACCTTCATTCCATCATGAATAACACTGCCAAAAATACAGACAAAGCCAGAGCAAACTCAATCTGGACCAGATCTTGACCTCTGCTGCCTCTGAGGTTGGAGTTCCAGCGGCACTGGAATTCTGATGCCAGATCCCTGCTGCATCCTAACTTCCATATGGGAGAGGTTAAATGGAGATGGTCTGTACTTTCTTTGAACTCTAAAAGCACTCTTTGAACTAATCACCCAGGTGGCATTTTTTATTTTTGAACCCTAATCAGGATCATCACTTATGAACTCTATTTTTTGCCAAATTAACTCTAAATGTTATTGATGTTTTAAACTTGTGGCCCAGATTCAGAGTTGCGCTTCCGTCTTTTTTCAGAAGGAAGCGCAGAAGAAATTATCACTGTGCATGCTCATATCGGGAGCACACACAGAAAGATGGGCGCAAGTGTACCCATCCATCTGAGATCACATCCAACAGCACAGCACCTGTGGAACTGGGAGATCCACGATATTTAAATGAGAAAATTGGTGTTTTTCTCATTAAAAATATTACGTGCATGGCTGTCCGGTGGCTGCTCAACAGCCTTACACTTACACCATCCCAACAGCTTGAAGTACTTCATGGATGCCAGGGCATGCTGGCATGGGAACTGACCAAGGGTATATATATATATATATATGCTCCAATGAGAGTAGAACTGTCATTAGCGCCGAGATGTCCTGCAAGGTTACTAAAGGTTTTTTGTTTTTTTTGCCAAGAACCCCCCAGGATTAAAAGCTTACAAGACTGGACCCCAGCAGAACAGGTAAGTGATTTTTTATTTTATTTAATGTATTTATTTTTTATTTAACTATGATTTCACACTGTTGTGGATTAGCGGCCGTAAGGACCGCTGATCTGCCCGAAGGACTTAAGGCAAACTTATGGCAGCGTAAGCTGCCATAAAGCCAGCACGAGAGAGGAGAGTGACAAGCAGGGTCGGTGCTAGGGTGTTCGGCGCTTCCCTGCAAACTTTAAATTTACGCCCTCATTAATTATTTAACATTATAATTAATAGATTATAGTACACATGTAATCCTCATAAAACACAATCATGTAACCACAATAAAAGAAAGCAAATAATAGTCACTATTATACAATACAGTCATTGGGGTAGATCCAGAACTACGCGTGCGTATGTATTTACGTACGTGCGCGTGCGTACATAAGTGTAAACGTAATCACCATCAATAGTCTGGTTTTTCGAACGTATAATACTCTGACACACCTACCACACGTACGTAAAATACGTACGCACTAAAGCGTACGTAATCTATATGTAAGCATGAAAGCTGACGTAATGTCAAATACGTTCGCTCACGTGCGTATTAATGACCGAACATGAAAGTAGATGTGGATCAGTCGTCCGTTTGATTTATTCTATAGTACGTTTTTAGTGTAGTCAACTTTCTAAGACATTTTAGTGTATGAGTTTGTGTAAAATGTGTTTAATTTATAACATAATTTTAAATAACAAATAAATTAATTTTTAATACAATAATTCACTATCATTTCCTATTGAAGTTATTTATTTTGTAATTGCGACCCCAATTTTGTAATCTAAAATATCTATATACGTCTTAACAAATTTAATAAAAACAACACATTACTGTCACTCCTGGTAATATGTAAACCATTTTTTCTAAAGATTTAAAAAAAGCATTCATGTGTACAAAATATTCATTATGTACTGGTGTATATTTTAGCTAAATACAATAAAATATGTTTCATTCATAAATGTATAATTAATATTTTTTTGTCTATACTGTAACTGTCATTCTATGTATGTATGTATGTATGTATGTATGTATGTATGTATGTATGTATGTATGTATGTATGTATGTATGTATGTATGTATGTATGTATGTATGTATGTATGTATGTATGTATGTATGTATGTATGTATGTATGTATGTATGTATGTATGTATGTATGTATGTATGTATGTATGTATGTATGTATGTATGTATCTGTCATTCTATGTATGTATGTATGTATGTATGTATGTATGTATGTATGTATGTATGTATGTATGTATGTTTATGTAGTTGTTTATGTGGTGCATCCAAAAATAAAGACAAGTTAAGATTGGCAGAAAAATAATTTTTATTCTTAAAACAGAATCAATGGAATAAATAAATGATTAATAATTTTATAATAAAAACATTAAGGATTCTGAATTTTTTCTAAAATCCTTTGGGCTGTCTGTCCCATCTGCACCATCATGTGCAGCAGATTAATAATTTCCTCATTGAAGGGGCTGATGTTTGGAACATCTGTAAAAAATGGAAACAAATATCATCATTCAATTACTAGAACAAAATCATACTTCTAATCAATACAATTAACATTATTTGAAACATTAAATGCAATTACATGACATTAAATTAACATTGAACACACATCCCATGTTGTAAGTTTTAATTTAAATGGTAAAGTTTATTTCAGTAACTTTTATATACATACTCCTTTGTAACATTGCACAATCTAAAATATTTTGAACAATATTACATATTATAGTTTATAGATTATAAGTATTGTGCCATGTGAAATGTCATACAGATTCATTATACAAAATCAAGTTGTTGTTGCCTTTTATTTTACCCGTTCAAGGATTTTTTTTTTTTTTTCTTTGATTTTGTGTGTTTTTTTTAATTAAATTTTTTTTTAAACATTATTTAGTGTAAAAAATTTACACTTACCAATGACCCCTTCAATGGATGCTTGCTGCACTTGATGGTGCAGTTGGGTCTCCTCCTCCTCCTCTGGCAGCTCCTCCTCGTGCCACACCGCCTCCTCCTCCAGCCACGGCTCCTCCTGCCCTGGATCCTCCCTCCAAACAGGCTCCTCCTGCACCGCCTCCTCAGCCTGCCCAGGCTCCTCAGGACGCAGAGGCTCTTCAGCCTGCAACGGCTCCTCCTCATCCCGCTGCAGCTGGCGGCGGCCAAACTCAGCCATTCTGTGCCTGTTCCGCCCTAATGGATATAAATAAAGGAGACACATGTTAAACACAGTAAAGTTTAAAAATGTTTAAAAAATCACAATATACTTCTAACACTTGGTAATA
>WWET01003830.1:30247-41081 GCA_011038615.1 Limnodynastes dumerilii | reverse complement strand
ATATATATATTAAAGCATCCTTTGACATTTGATCCTGGCCATTGAGGAATCAGTCAGAAAGAATAAAGATAAAGAACAAGACTGGCTCTTACAACAGTAGTGAACTAGGAGCAGCAATAAGAATACAGTAACATAGGTAACAAGAGTAGATAAACCACAGGCAGTAAACATTACAGAATCCATATATGAACAGATATCAGAGGGAGCACTAAACACAAAGTAGGAGTAACTGGAAACCCTAGATACTGGTGCACAGAGATAAACTGAATACAAAAATACAAGCATACATAAATACCAACAGAAGTAAAGACAACAGAGCAGGCTATATACAAGAATTATAGAAACAACCAAAATAAAGGATTAAAGGAATATAAATATATAAAGGCACAAGGCAGCTGGTATACAATGCACAAGATGATAACAGGCAGGAGATCAGAGAGTATACACACACCAGGAACTCAGGATAACAACTACTAATGACCAACAAACACTCAGTGAAAGGAAGTCCTATATGTGCAGGTAGAGCAGGAAGAAGGTTATTAATAAAGCAACCAACAGCAGCACCTAGGGACAGGTCAAGATGAAGTCCATGAAGCACAAAATAGTCCAAGATTGCCCCTATGGGTGAGACAGGATATTGCACGTCTACAAGATGTAACATTATGCCCCCCTTGGGAAGGCGGATTCCAGATGCCTCCTGGAACATCAACTAGTATTCAAACAGTCTATTTCTTTTTCTTAGTTTTATTTTTTTCCTTCCTTTTTATGGACAGATCAGGAGGAAAGATCTGTGAGGATGCTCGGGCCCAGAAAACATATTCAATTTTAACCTCCACACAGATCGTGGTGATGTTCGTCTGGCAGGCTGGAATTTCTGGTGACTCTTGGCAAGGGATGCTCACTGGTGGTGCATACCTCCTAGCAACTGTATTAAAGAAGGCATGAGCATCCCACAGGACAGGGTTCCAGGCATTTACAAGTGAATATGTCCACTAAAGTCTTTTTAGAAATAATTCTCCCAGGGCAACAAACTGTTTTAAGTTCCCATCAAAGAACAAGTCCTCTGTTTCTTTACATTGATCTTCAGGCTCTGGCACAGGCAGCTGGGCAGGTTGTATGGCCTCAGCTGGGGCAGCAGGGCTGGAGTCCCTCTCTGGTGTGGCAGGGCTGGAGTACCCCTCTCGGGCGACAGGGCTTGAGTCCCCCTCTGGGATGGCAAAGCTGGAGTCCCCCTCTGATGCAGCAATGTTCCCCTCTGGAGTGGCAGCGGGCACAGGCACATCTCGATAGTCAGTAGGCATAGGCTCATCTCGGTGGGCAGTAGGCACAGGCACATATTGCTGGCCAGCAGGCAAAGGCACATATCGCTAGGTGCAGTGGCCAATGCTTGAGGACCAAGACCGAGGTAAATTTAATGAATTTGTCCACTCGTACATTAACAGATGTTAACGATTCTGTACTAAATAGAAATCTATCATTTATTCCTACCACAACCTATTTTCATTCTGAGGTTGAACAGCACCAATTGAAACGTACAATAAGACTAAAGGAACACAAGTTCTATTATGCTCCTAAAAATCGGGGTGAGTTGTGGGGCTGGACCAGAGAGTTAGGTGCGGATCCAGCCACACCTAACTCACACTTAATGTGAATCTTGTCTAAAATCTTATACACTCTCTAGAAAATACACAAGTCACTTGTGAACCTGCTGCAGAGACCTATTATCGCAGCTAGAGGATCCAATTCCTGGATAACCTGTTGCAACCTGTTGTCCAAACACAAGATACATATTAAAAGGACACTACTCATTTGTTTAATATCTTGCAGTCCTTGGAGAATATACCTGACCATTACATTGTGTGCAGTATTGATGTTGCAAATCTTACACTAATATTCCCCATGATCAAGGCATTGCGGCAACCTTGGAACTAAGCAGCTCCTTAGATCAGGGCCCATCCATTGAGATTTTTTGGACATTGCTGGAAATGGTTTTGAAATGTAATTTCTTTTTCTTTGATGGTGGCATCTACTTACAGACACAGGACTGTGCGATGCGGTCAAAAGTGGTCCCATCGTATGCCAATACCTACATTTTTGCTATTGAGATAAAACTGTTTCTTAACTATCCTGTGCATAGTAGATACATTTGTCTATTCATAAGGTTTATCGATGATATTTTGATGTTCTGGACAGTAACAGGTTTAGAATATCATGAAATTATGTCAGTAGAAAATTATTTGAATCCTACAATTAATTTGACTTCAAACAGAAGTGAAACTGATGTCCATTACCTTGATGTTTTAATTTCTAAATATGAATGTAGGATAACTACCACTATGTTCCACAAACCAACAGACAAAAACACTTTGTTGCACGTCCAGAGTCACCACTCTCCAACACTAATTAAGGGACTGCCCTATGCACAACTGACCTGGGCCAAAAGAATAAACAGTGAAAAGACTAAGCCATTTTACAGATGAATGAGATCTTGAACCAATTTGCACACTGGAGCTATAACCCTGAAGTCTTACGCTCAGCTTAACAAAATGTTATATGTGGACGTAGAGAGGACCTACTCCGTAGCAAGCCATTGAAGTCCCTGAGTGACCAGATACCATGTGTGATTTAATCAATTGTCGTTTTTCCAGAAAAGAGCTGTTAGAGCACTTTGGCCCATTCTTTAAGGTATAAAAAACTCTTGACAAGCCACAGCAGAAAAGAAACCTTAGAGATATGCTGTGCAGAAGTGATGTGAGGAGTGATGGTGCTAAATCTACTAACACCTTTCTCTGAAGGAAGCCCTGATGCTATCAGTGCACATTCTGTTTAACCAGTACTCAGTACCCTATTAAAATGTGATTACCGCAGTTTGTTATCTTTGTGATACAATGCTCGTGTAAGCCTTTATACATAGGCAAAATATTGAGGAAGGTTAAAGAGTGGTTATTGGTGAGTCTTTCACTATTTATTTGGGGTTAGGACCACCATGATCAGAAAGGCCTTGACAGTGGCTGGTGGCTTATCATATATTTGAAAATATGTGTAACAGATGTTTCTGCATTTTATTTCATGGACCTGTTTGCATTAACCTATAAACTGATCTGAGCAACTTCCATTTTGTGTAATATATATATATTTATAGCCTTAAATACATAGGCACAAGATATAGAGATCCCCTGGCAGATATTATTGGTCTGCCCGGTGGGGATTCAAGCGATTTGTGGATCTTGGGCAAGGTATATAAAATCGGTAGTATAGGAAATGACACAAATAACGCTTGCCTAGATTTATCATTCAGAGTACCTTGGTCCACAGTGTTGCTATGGCCGATGACTGACGGTTCCTGACGGCCCTCCCTGTATCAGCATTCAGTGCGTGGCGGGAGTACGGAGTTCAGTGTTCCGGTCAGGAGGCAGGTTTGGTGGCACTGTATTGGTGAGTCTGTCTATTGTTTTCAGTATTTATAATGTATCTCTGGGTGTATTGGTGCTTATTACTTTGCCCTGAGGAAAATCAGTGATTGTGATTGAAACGTCGGTACTTGTTTATTAAAATTATGGCCTGAGAGGCATTTTGACAATTTATCAGACTCGTGAGTGACTTCCATTATGCTGTTTTTCTATTGTTTCTACGGGAGAGCACCGCAAGCGAGTTAATTGAATTGTGGATACAGAGGAGTGTGTCTGGCTATTGTGACTGTATTTAAATTGGAGCTGGTGGCGACTTGCTACTATTTCCTACACTGAGCACCTTCGTTATCGAGCAGTGGTCTCAAGGTTGGGACATTGAACTAGTGGATTTATTATATAGTACCTTCTACACGCACGGGGTATATTGCAACATGGCTTCTGGAGGAACGGATATAGGTCTGGAGAGCGCAACCTTGGCAAGAGGGGATATCTTAAGCTTTACTGAGGAAGAAGCTAATGCCATTTTATTCTTAGAGGACACTGAGGAGTTACTGAACTTTAATGACCCCCTTGATTTATACCATCAGTACATCAAGTTGAAGAAAAGGTCTTTGGACTATAAGATGCATGGTATTACTATCTCAAAATATTACAGAGAAAAATTGATCTTGAACAGCCGTGGTTGGAAAAAATAGAGCAACAGCTCACAAAGTACAACCTGGACCTAACGAGGTTCAAAAAAGAAAAATTGAATAAAATACAAAATGACTACGAGGAGAATCTCATTTACCCTTGGTTTTCTGGCACAGAAGTAAAACAGATTCCTGCAAGACGCCGACCATATAGACAACGGCCATATATTAACCGTGGGACTTTTGAGGCCTCCAGTGGTCCAAACACGAGTGATAGTGATCAGGAGCCATCTTCTCAAGTTAATCCATCTACCCAGAGGGGTTTTCGTGGCAGACCACCGACTGGGCGCAGAGGAAGAATGGGCGGCCGGCTGGTAAGAGGCGCACAAGACGGAGCAGGTATGCCAGACGAACCAAGGACGTTAAGACCAAGGAGAACTTAGTATACAATCTTTCCTCAAGGACATTGTCTTTGCATGAAACCACGGTCCTTAGTCGTGAACTTTCTTTTGTCCCCACTGTAAAATTTGACTCTTTTCAGAACAAAATAGAACAATACAAGTTGGATTGCACATTGCGACCTAAAGAATTCTTTATGGATAAAGACACCTCGGTGCAAGAAAGCAACATCTCTGTGCCCCGACTGAAATTGACTTTTGACCCTGCTTCAACTAACGCCTCTCTGAAATGCTTCTTCAGGCTTTTGGAACAAAGCATGGAGAAGGCAAGTAGAGAGATACCTTCTATTAAATCTAATTTAAACCCTGAACAGAGACAAGCACTTAGAAACTTGCAACAGGACGAAAAAATTGTCATTCGTCCTGCTGATAAAGGGGGTGCGATTGTCGTCTTGAATAAACAGGATTATTGTGCTGACATCTATCGGCAGCTTGCTGACTCAAATGTATATCAGAGACTGGAAAAGGATCCTACTCAAGAGTTTCAAGCTAAGCTTCAGGCCGTGTTGTTACAAGCTGTGGACCAAGGTACCCTGAATGATAAATCTAGGCAAGCGTTGTTTGTGGCATTTCCTATGCTACCGATTTTGTATACCTTGCCCAAGATCCACAAATCGCTTGAATCCCCACCGGGCAGACCTATAATATCTGCCAGGGGATCTCTCTTTCAACCGGTCTCACAATATCTGGATAGCTACTTCAACCGGTGATACAAGCACAAGAGACGTATCTTAAAGATACAACACACCTGCTCAGTTTGTTGAAATCTTTTGTACTCCCTGATGACTGTATCTTTTGCTCACTGGATGTTGTGTCTTTGTACACGAACATTCCCCATGAGGCGGGCATACAAGCTACGCTCCAGTTGTTAAATACCAGCTCTCTCTATGAAGGTCCCCCTTTAGAATTGTTCGGTACACTATTGGAGATGGTGTTAACATGTAATGCCTTTTATTTTGATGAAAACATATATCTGCAAATACAGGGCTGTGCGATGGGGTCGAATGTGGCCCTGTCGTATGCCAATGCTTATATGTTCTGTGTTGAAAAAAAGCTTTTGTTGGAAAATTCTGCAAATGAGGATAAAATCATCTTTTAGAAACGATTCATTGATGATGTCATCTTGCTGTGGAGTGGCACATGTGATGAATTTGATGAGATGCTGGAAAATATCATCCTCCTTCATCCTACTATCAAGTTTACTGCCAACAGGAGTGAGGTTGAAATCCAGTATTTAGATGTCATGATATCTAGAAGTGGCAATTCAATTGTAACTACAATGCATCAAAAGGTTACCGACAGAAATAGCTTACTTCACGCAGAGAGTCACCATCCTCCCTCCTTGATTAAAGGACTTCCTTATGCACAGCTCATTAGGGCAAAGCGAATTAATAGTGATGGGACTCGAGCTGAAGCCCAAATGGATGATGTTTTGAGTAAGTTTTCTGAACAAGGATACAGTGCCTCTACTTTGAGGCATGCTAGACAGAAGGTTTCTCTTATTGATCGAGATGAACTTTTGGGCACTAAGTCAACCAAGACTTTAGACAAGCAGATACCTTGGGATTCGCGTTTCAACCACCTTTCGTTTATACAGAAAAGAGCAATTAAAGCTCTATGGCCTATTGTCAGTACCGATCAGAAATTACCAGCTCTCAAGCCCATGACGTTATTGGCAAGCCATACACGAGGGAGAAATTTGCGAGATCTGTTGTGTAAAAGTGATGTCAGAAGCACTTCTTTAGGTCAAGAGTCTCACTTTTTGGCAAGGAAACCAGGATGTTACAGATGCACGGGGTGCCTGGCCTGTGCGCAGTTGATGACAGGTCCGATATTTGTACATCCTCTAAATGGTCAGAAATTCTCCCTTCGCCATATCATTACTTGCAACACTCAATATGTTGTTTATGTGATACAATGCCTGTGCCTGTTATTATATGTCGGTAAGACAATAAGAAAAATTAAAGAACGTTTGGCTTTGCACAGATCAGCGATCAAGCTGGCACTTGAAGGGAAGGACTGTGATCAGCCTGTGGATCAAAAACCATACTCTAAAAGACTTTAAGTGGATGGGGCTGGATCATGTCCCCAGACTGGTCCGTGGTGGTGACAGAGACAAGATCTTGCTACAACGTGAAAGTAAACTTATACACAGGCTATGTGCTGTGACTCCCTTAGGTCTCAATGAGATGTTGCCTCTAAGTTGTTTTTTGTAAATAATTCTGTATGTATATTTTTCTTTGTGCAGAGATGTGATTATCTATTTCTCAATGCGCTGAGGTCCTCTGTTGCAGCACTGCCCGTGGTGCTGTTAAATTTGTGCTTAGAATCAGGCTTATGTTTCTCTATCCGTTCTTTGTTGACAGTGTTGCTATGGCACCGCCCCAGCTGATGACTGACGGTTCCTGACGGCCCTCCCTGTATCAGCATTCATTGCATGGCGGGAGTACGGAGTTCAGTGTTCCGGTCAGGAGGCAGGTTTGGTGGCACTGTATTGGTGAGTCTGTCTATTGTTTTCAGTATTTATAATGTATCTCTGGGTGTATTGGTGCTTATTACTTTGCCCTGAGGAAAATCAGTGATTGTGATTGAAACGTCGGTACTTGTTTATTAAAATTATGGCCTGAGAGGCCTTTTGACAATTTATCAGCCTCGTGAGGGACTTCCATTATGCTGTTTTTCTATATATATATTTATTAGCACCTACCAATGTAGAACAGAATAAAATACAGACTTCCACATATTTCAAAGAGGTAGACTCTAACGGTTATTTAAAATTCACCAGCTGTCATTTTAACAAATGGAAAAAGAATACTCCATTTTCTCAATTTGTCCGTGTCAGAAGAAATTGTTCCACTACCGAGAAATTTATGAAACAAGCAGAGACATACAGATTGAAATCTGAAGAAAGAAACTACCCCATTTAGCTAGTTCAATAACAGTTTAGACAGAGCCAAAAGCCTGGAAAGAACATCGGGCCGAAGCATCGTAGTGGGGAGTGCACGCTCCGTACACTCCCTGCTGTCAGGAGTAACTCTGGACACTTGCGTGTCCAGATTCCTACCCTAATTTTATGATCAGGTATTCGGCCTTGTGGCCACATAGCTGATCGTAACAGGGTTTTCCCCTCCCCATCCCCTAATTAGCATGTCTATCTCCGCCTTGACATACATAATGGGGGGAAAGCTTTTCCTAAAAGTCAGCCCTTACAGCGTCGTAAGAAGGCTGTGCGCATGCGCTCAACCTTCAAAACAGGGGAATAATGCACGACATGTACGTAATTCCCTGTCTCCGTAGCCCAGGACCTGGGCCATCATTACTAGAGTATAAAACTAATAGAGATAGACAAATTACATTGTGAAAGGATCCAATATTAAACATATCGGGCTGGATCCAGACTTAAGTAAGTGCTTGAAATTAGTTACTCCTGGGCTAAGCCATGTTGATTGCAGGGAGTCATATTTCATCTTTTGCAAACAGTATTAGAGTTAAGAGGTGAGGTTTCCTATTCTAAGTCTAAATAACCATGTGATAGTAAAGCTGGTCAGTATCTGTGTGCAGTAAGCAATTCAAAGATGCATGCAAAGAATACTATTACCTTGACTCCCCTGCAATCAACATGGTTTAGCCCAGGAGTAACTAATTTCCATCACTTACTTAAGTCTGGATCCAGCCCATCATGACCAAACATTGGCCCATTTTAAAACTAGAACCAGGTTTTGTTATCAATTTTACCACAAGGTCCAGAAATAAAGGTGAATGGATTTTTCCTTGTAGCCATTGTAAGGTGTGCATATTTATTTATAAAGACAACATTTTTCTAGTTCTGATGGAGAGAAAACTTTCAAGATTAAACAATGTCTCAATTGCCTCACTACATTTGTGATCTATATGCTGGAGTGCCAGTGTGGCCTCAAGTAAAAAGGCAAGACAAAACATGCTTTAATGATCAGGGCTTTAGAGCATATGAGAAATATTATGAATAAAGGGCCGCATCCAGAAGTAAGACCGTCAGGTCACTTACGCACGCAAGGTGCATAAGTGGCCTAACTTGACTGGAGGGCACATGCATCCTCCAGATGTTACGCTAGTGTTACAAAAGTAACCCTAGCGTAGCAACATTTGCACGTTACTTTGTTCCGTATAAGCCCATTTCCTAGGAAATGCAAATCGTACAGTGTGGGAAGGGGCTCCCACACTGGTGTGGATCAGCGGTCGTACAGAAGGCTGATCCGCAATACTGAGTTAAGGCAGGCTTATGACAGCATAAGCTGCAATAAAGTCCACATGAGAGAAGGGAGTGACAGGGGGCGTGCACTCCCCTCTCTCTCTCTCTACGAAAAATGTACAGGGGCCTGGATCCGGTCCAAAAGTTACTAACCACAGCGACCCAAAACATTTCCTCCAGTGTCATTTTTCAAAAGTAGATGGATTACAAATAAAAGCAATTGAGTATATAAAAAAATAACGTTAAAGGAGGCGACAGGTTAAGATGTCTGTCACAAAGAGAAAGTTAATGGATAATCACATAAAATACCTTGCAACCTTGGGGTCTAAATGATAATTTTGAGATCACTCCATTTCTCTGATCCCCCTTATTTGAGATTTACTAGTATAATGTGAGATTAATTTTTTTATGTAATGTATAGGTAATTATCTGTTATATGATGTGCTTTGACTTATGACATGAATGTATAATGTATGACTCTAAGGGCTCTATTTACAAAAAACGATTTTTGCAGGTGAGATGAAATCGTTTCATCTCGCCGCGATTTACCCGCAATTTTTTTGGTTTAAATTGCGGTATTCACAAAGATGCAATTTTACAGCGATTTAAATCAAATCACACAAGTTGCTGCGATTTTCAATAGAAAACCACCATGATTAGCCCTTTAAAAAATCGCAGTAACTCGTGTAAGTAAAAAAAACAACTAAGTGCTGCATGGCTGAAAGTCTTAGCCATGCTGTGCTGATAGAACTACAAGGCTAAGCATTGCTTAGCCTTGTAGTTCTATCAGAGTCAGCATGGTGAGACTTCTAACCATGCTGCGCTGCGTGTGCTGTGTGTAAAAAAAAAAATACAGTGTATAATAAACATACTGAAATACATTACAATGTGTCCCCGTAAAATAAAAAATTTCCCTGACTAATATTAACCCCTAATGTGTTCACTTACCTGTGGTGGTGCCGTGTCCTATACTAAGTGTAGTATCTTCTAGTGTGTGGTGTAATAAAAATAATAAAAGTTTTTATCACTCACCATTTGCTGTCCTCTGTCTTGGGAAGCTAGTTGCTAGTTGTGAAGAATCTTCTTCTGTTGATTGGAGTCCTGGCGTCTGCTTGCTTGCAGTGGGTTCCCCGTTCTTCAGCTCCGGCTCCTCTTCATCTTCAGATCTTGCCATGGCGGGGACAGGCTCCTCCTCCTCTTCTTTGCTGCTCCTAATGACCATTCGGTCACTAGGGGGCAGCCTTTTATTTAAATGATGACGTCAGTTACACTCTGGCCTCTGACGTCATCATTTAAATAAAAGGCTGCCCCCTAGTGACCAAATGGCAAATAAGAGGAGGAGGAGCCTGTCCCCGCCATGGCAAGATCTGAAGATGCAGAGGAGCCGGAGCAGAAGAATGGGGAACCCACTGCAAGCAAGCTGATGCCAGGACTCCAATCAACAGAAGAAGATTCTTGATAACTAGCAAGGCTTCCCAAGACAGAGGACAGCAAACGGTGAGTGATAAAAACTTTTATTATTTTTATTACACCACACACTACATGACACTACACTACTCACCTAGAATACTGTGTTCAGTTCTGGAGGACATATCTCCGGAAAGACATAAATACATTAGAGACGGTGCAACGAAGAACAACTAAAATGGTCCATGGCCTTTGTAACAAATCATACCAAGAAAGGCTAGAGGAACTAAACATGTATAGCTTGGAGCAGAGAAGGGAGAGGGGGGACATAATAGCAGCTTTCAAATACATCAAGGGTTGTGACCAGCTAGAGGAGGGTACCATTTTTCAAAAGAAAAGGTATAATAGAACACGAGGGCATGGATACAAACTGGAGGGTGGTAGATTCAAAGGAAATGTGCAGAAAAATTACTTCACTGAAAGGGTGATAGATAAATGGAATATTCTCCCATATGAGGTGGTTGAGGCCAATACAGTAGAACAATTTAAACATGCTTGGGATAAATATAAGGGTATCCTAAATTGTAACCCCAATTGAGGGTAAATAGGGTCTAGGGTCAGTATAGTTTTCAATAAACAAATGGGCAGACTAGATGGGCCATGTGGCTCTTATCTGCCATCACTTTCTATGTTTCTATG
>WWET01003829.1:137322-153025 GCA_011038615.1 Limnodynastes dumerilii | reverse complement strand
TATAATTGCATAATTTTTTTTTTCACTGTTTTTATTTTATTCCGGAACAGATGGATATAACATCAGGAATTACTCAGAGGAAAGTGACATTTTAACTTCAGACTGGAAAATAGCGGACAATGAAATCAGACAAAATGCGCAAGGATTAACTCCCATTGATGCAAATATATGTTCAGCTTTTCATGGTTCAAATATAGCATCTGATTCTGCCACTGATCAATCTTTGACTGGTATATCTTCTTTTGTTACACATAATACAGTTCATAGAAATTATGATCTATTTTGTTGTCCTGAGTGTGGGAAATGCTTTACACAAAGGTCATCGCTTGCTAATCATCAGAGAATTCACAGAGGGGCAAAGTCATTTCCTTGTGCTCAGTGTGGAAAACATTTTACACGCAAAGTGAATCTTAGTTATCATCAGAGAATTCACACAGGTGATAAGCAATTTTCTTGTTCTGAATGTGGAAAATGTTTTGGACAGGAGTCAGAACTTGCTAAACATCAGAGAATTCACACAAATGAGAGGCTACTGTCATGTTCTGAATGTGGAAAGTGTTTCAAATATAAATCATATCTTATTCAACACCAGCGACTTCACACAGGTGAGAAGCCATTTTCCTGTTCTGAATGTGGAAAATGTTTTCCACAAAGTTCAAGTCTTGTAAAACATCAGAGAATTCACACAGGGGAAAAGCCATATCCATGTTCTATATGTGGGAAATGTTTTGTTCAGCGATCACATCTTGTTAAACACCAAAGACTTCATACAGCAGAAAAAACTTAGGGCATTTGAAAGATCTGAAATGGAATTTTAATAGTACTTGATCTACCACAATTGTATTACTAAAAATGGTTAGAAGAATAAAGACATTTTATACCTTGAATTGTATGTTGTGCTTTATGCAGTCACACTGTTACACGCCGTAAGAGTTCTACTAGCAGGGTGTAATCAGGCCAGTTTCTATGTGTCCACTTTTCCCCAGCTGCTAGGTAATCATCCCTGGAGGCGTGTCAGGCTTTCACTGCTGATAGGGGAGTGCCCTTTAAATAGCCTCTGCTGAGTGAAGCAGGTGTCGGTTATAGGGTCTGGTTTCCTGATCGTGCCTGCTAACTGACTGTGTTCTGCTTGTTGCCGTTTGCATCTCCTTGATTCCCCGTTTACCCTGTGTATTCCCCTTGCTTTACTGATACTCTCTGCTCGTTGTTTGTTGACCCCGTGTGGTGAGGTGCGCGGCGAGAGTAGTTCGATACTCCCGCTGGCGGCCTCAGCCCCCGACAGGTTCCAGTCTCTACCCCACTCCTGAGTGGTCATCAAGCCTCGCCACTGGAAAAGGCGCAGAATCCAAAATGATGTTGTCATCTCACATTGCTCCGTCCTGTCAGGTGTGTGTTTGATCTACCACGTGTTGTGAGCGTTCATCTGCTTTTGCCATTTAGCTGTGTTGGAGTCCGCCCGTTGTACTCCTGTTTATTCATCTCCTTTCAGCATTGTACATTTTGCTTGTGAGTGTGTCCGTCAGCTAGTTATTACCGCTGTGTATTGTGCCATCTCCAGCGTGTATTTCCACCCAGTGTGTATTACTGAGCAGTTGCTCCGCTGTATATTTCCAGCTTGCAGTGTTATACTTAGGTAGACTATTCCATCTGTCTATACCTGTTAGTGCTGTGTTGCCATCCTGTCAGCACGGTTCCCTGTTCCATCCTGGGACCTGTTGTGCACCAAGCTCTGCCATTCCTGCAGTACCCTTTAATAAAGTATACCTTCCTTGTGTGGAGTTTCAGCCTCTACCATCTCTGGTACTTGTGATTATATCTCCTTATTGTACCCCTTTGCTTGGGTACATTTTGGTATACTTGCATATTGCTCTATAGTTTTATAAGGGTTTCGTGTGTGCATTGAGATTTGCTGTACTGTGTATGAGGGTTCCAGTATTTGCATCTGATATCCACCTTACTGTTTATGAGAGTTCAGTGTGTGCATACTTACCTGTTATCCTGTATGCAAGGGTTCCTGTGAATACCTGGGTTCCTGCTGTTGTACCATGCTGCAGTACCCCTCTGGGGCTATCGCCGGGGGCACGACCTATCAGACCAGCAGCCCAGACTATCCTCACCATCAGAGGCTCTAGTGAACACCTGGTGCTTATATAGACTCCGGGCCCCCCGGTGAGAATCCCTTTGCCCGACTGTAACACACACTACTAATACATTATTGGTTAGTTACAGGCAGACATGTAAGTGTAATATATTTCAACATCATAAGGCTGCAGCACATTCCTTATGCATGGAATTTAGTGGAGTATCTTAATTACAGTGGTCTACGAACTATTGGTTGATCCCTTGAGATGTTTCATCTTCATTACTCGATCACAAGCAAGGTTTGCAATGCATGAAATATTTTCTCAATAAAGATATAGAGCCAAGAAATAGCAGCTAATGTTGTACCTGATCCTGACCTTCATGTGCATTCTGTACGTGCAGAGGTCTATAAGTCCACAAGGGGGAGGGGAGTGAAATCCCGTCACTTCCCCCTCATGTGCAGACTTTTGGACACTTACTGCCTTAAAAGCTATGTATGGATCTTTATTCTGCCGCCCACTTACCTTACTCTGCATTCCTATCACCCCCCCTCCCCGCGCACAGAAAACTTATCCTACGGAACTGAGCTCCGTGTGATAGGAGTTCCGATGCAGAGCTTCTGACGCGGTACCTGAAATGATTACCTTCCTGATCCATTAAATACTGTAAAGACAGAAAAAACTGTATATGTGTGTTACAGCTGCCTTCTAACGGCAAGCTGCACGCACTGCTCCTATCCCCATTACTATCTTACCTTGCTCCAGTGGATTCCCCTGCCGGCAGGCTCCTTAGCAGCAGCATCCATAGTACCTCATGTGCCATGTGCAGCTTCTCTGTTAGCCACATGCTTATGCCTTCTGCTGCTTGTGTCACTTCCTGGGTTGGGCCTGGGTTTGCTGGCCAATCACTGTGCAGCTGTCTCTATTTAGTCTCCCTCTCACTTCTCCCAGGTGCTGGTTATAGAGTCTGTTCCTCAGTTCTGTGACCTGCTTCTTACTGTGTGCCTAGTGCTTCCAGCCTAGTGATCTGACCGTTGCCTGACCTACTTACCTGCCTTTAATCCTGCCCTAGCTCCCTTGTGTTTCCTGCCCAGGTTCTCACCCCTACCTTGTACTTACCTTCCCTGCAGTTCCTATCCTTACCTTGAGCGAATGTTTATGTTACCTCTTTGGAGGCACCGCTGTGTGCTTGAGTGTGTAATAGCCCTAGTATGCCATGTACCGTCTCGTGAACACTCTTCTGTCCCACGTGCTGTGTTAAGTGTTCTGTGTTGTCTGTTACAGTCCGGTCGCTTCTGGACTACTACCACTATCTATAAACTACTCCCGTCCCTCCTGTCTGGTGTACACTCCTGGTGTTTCTCTCCTTTCCACGAGTCTGGTTCACCGGGGTCCGTCCAGGCTATCAGGCCGCTGCCAAATCCATCCCCACCATCAGGGGTACTGGTGAAGACCCCCTGGATAGTAAAGTCTCTGGTCTCCGGAAACCTACTCGTTCACTCTGCCTGTCTCCTTAGTGGTCACCTCGGTTCTCACCGGGTAATCCCGGAGTACCACAAATACCCTCTCTTTGACCACTCCGGTTCTAACCAGGTAAGCCCGGAGTGTCATAACAATGTGCAGTGCTCTTTGAACCAACGTTTTCCACTTACCTATACATAAAATGTCAATAGTCTTGAGAGTAAGGTCATCCAAGTTACAACAAAAACAAATAGCACAAATGTCTTCCTGCAAAATATAATAAAGTTTTAGAAAATTGTATAAAAAATATAAATCTGTTAAGTGACTTCAGATGGGTGAGGTTTACTATCCCGACAGGAAAACTGATCAGCATTCTCCTATCAGGCGAGGTTGTTAATGTAACATTTGTCATCTAGAATATTGTAATGCTGATAAGTACCTTTGGTCAGGATCACAATGACCCGATGCTTAACACTAATTACTAACTCAAAAGCAGCAGGGAGTATGGGGAGCGCAAAAGCAGAGACAAGGGCCTGGATTCACATCCACGGACGTATTACACATACGTCCTTAAATTACCAATAATAGCGTAATAGTGTAATACGTCCATGGATGTGAATCCGGTCCTATATATATTATTTACAGCTGACTGTGTTGATCTCTAGTGTCGGTATGGCACTCCTGCCAACATAACATTTGTCATTAAAACCCTTTTGGCAATGATACGGCTGTCATTATGGATGAAATAGTGATTGTTACTACCAGCTGCATTAAAAAATATGTGCTCTCATTGTGGGACGGTGTAGTCCCAGGGATCTGTAGTTTTACCGGTGCTATTTAATATTTTCATTGGTTGTATTACAGATGGCACTGAGGAGGGGGTAAAGAAAAGGAGATAGGATCAGTAGATCATCGAAATACACTGGAGGAATGGTCTAGATTGTGGTCACTACAGGTGAATGCAAAATCATACTCCTGAGAAACAAAAACTCAATGGCTGAATATAGGATTAATGGCTCTAAAATGGAAACTGCTGAAGAAAGGGATCTAGGAGTCACTATTTCAGGAGAACTAAGGATAGGTAAAGCCATGTACCAGCAATGTGAAAGAACAGTTAGATGCCTGGGAGAGGAATTAGTAGAAGTAGTGATGACACTTGCACGGCCTCACGCAGAATACTGTGTTCAGTTCTGGAGCTCACAGGCTGTATTCACAGATCCGTAATTACGGTGGATTGCGTGCGTATTTTTAGAACCGGATTAACTGCGCATGTGTAGTAACTTTTTCCACGCAAATTACGTAGTATTTAAGCACGTAATACTTTAGGCACGGAGTTGTGAATCACACTTAGGGATATATGTACAGAGGGGCGTGGTTTAAATCCAGACGGTAAAAGTTACGTGGGGGGGGGAGCATTTAAATGGGCATTTGAGGGCGTGGTTAGATAAATATGCACGTACATGCGTACACGTGGAGTTAAGGGTGCTTTATGGAGGCGGAAGTCACGGAAAACAGTCCGTGCGAGGGGAGTGTCATGGATGTTGCCTTTCTACTGCGCATGTGTAATAAAAACGCACACGTAGTAAAAACGGCCCCACATCTCCAGGACACAATGAAGGACAACTAAAACGATGTCTGGCCTGTGTCACACAACACACAGAGGCTAAAATATGTAAATATATAGAGCTTAGATGCCGTCATCGTGCCTCGCCACTGGAAAAGGCGCAGAATCCAGAATGATGCCGTCATCGTGCCTCGCCACTGGCAAAAGGCGCAGAATCCAGAATGATGCCATCATCGTGTCTCGCCACTGGAAAAGGCGCAGAATCCAGAATGATGCCATCATCGTGCCTCGCCACTGGAAAAGGCTCAGAATCCAGAATGATGCCGTCATCGTGCCTCGCCACTGTTAAAGGCGCAGAATCCAGAACGATGCCATCATCATGCCTCGTCGCTGGAAAGGCGCAGAATCCAGAATAGTTTGTGGAGCGTTATGATACATAGGAAAAAGCTCAGAATCCAGAATGATGCCGTCATCGTGTCTCGCCACTGGCAAAAGGCGCAGAATCCAGAATAATGCCATCATCCTGCCTCGCCACTGGAAAAGGCTCAGAATCCAGAATGATGCCGTCATCGTGCCTCGCCACTGGAAAAGGCGCAGAATCCAGAATGATGCCGTCATCCTGCCTCGTCACTGGAAAGGCGCAGAATCCAGAATAGTTTGTGGAGCGTTATGATACATAACGGCAGGAAGCTGGTGCTGAGCGCTCACATCCAGAATGTGTAAATAATCAGTTCTGGATCCGGTCCCGCTACAAATAATGCACAAATGGTATGGGCCAAATGGTTATTAGCTCTGGATAATTTCCCATCCCTTTGAGCACCTAGGGAGGTTATTTGGGGGTTTGTTTGGTGCTTTTCAGCCTTCAAACGCTATATTTGTATACACGATTATTTTAAACCCCCTGACAGTGATTGGCAGCAGGTTCTGGGAGTGCAGGAACATGGCTGCCTCTGCTCCATACTTACATAAAATATCCTGTATTTATATAATGCACGCAGGATCAAGAATATATTGTATTCTCTTTATCCATTACTGAAGTGGACATAGTAATAACAGTCATAAACACTGCTGGGATCTGTCTTATTCCTCTCCTCCATATAATAATTTTCTCGTATAGCATAGTGTGATGAGCTTTCTTATGCCTCACTGTATCATATTATTTATCCAGTGGTTGTGAAACTACAAACCCCAGCATGTCTTGCCAAGTATCCCTATGCTGTCTGAGCAAGTGAGTAACACATCTGCAGTCGCAATGGCTGCCTAAGCAATAGTCGGGCACACACCACATAAATGTCACACCATGCAATATTGTATTTTATTAGATTGTATTATCGATTGAAGGTTCTGATGAGCACTGTAACACATGCACACATTAAGCACGAGATACTGGCAGCTCAGCGAGTTTTATTTATTTTTGTTTACCTTTTGATCTTCTGCCTTCGCTCCTTCATTTGATTGGTAAAACTGGAAGTTTTAAATGATATGTTCAAATAATATTATGTACTTTGTAATGATCAGGCCTGACCTGTTATAGCATACACACCTATTAGATATTGTTTAAATCCCTTTTTCTCATGTGATCTGCACAATAATCCTGTGAAATACATGTAGTCTGTCCTCAGCTTAAGTAATGGACACTATATTATTCCAATAAACCACTGTATAGATCATTCTCCTCTAGAATATAATAATAATAATCTCATATATCATATATATATCAGGGAGCTGACTTTTCCCTATATAAAAGTATTACAGTCCCTCTCCTCTATATTATAGAAATAAGTATGATAATACTAATAATCTACTACAGTATAGTGCATGGAGCTGTATATATCCCAGTACTGCAGTGCATCTATATAATAATAATAATAATAAAATAATAATAATAATTCATAATCTACAACAGCATATAGTGGGGAACTCTTCTTGTCCCTCTATATATCCAGTATTACAGCCCCCTCTCCTCTCTATAATGATAATAATAAATAATATAACAATGCTGGTGACTGTAGGGTTATTACCTCCTCTCTGGGACAGTATCACAGTCACTAAGCAAGATTGTGAAGCTGTAGGAGTAAAATTGCTTCCAAATTCCAAAATGGCGCCTGAAAGCTCTGTGGCCACGCCCCCTCACCAGCGTCACTGTATTGGAAAGCTGTAGCTGTCACATAGAGCCTGTGAACCAATTACACTGTAGGGGCGTGGTTTCCATCAGAGCCTGTCTTTTACCACCCCACTACTCACCGGAACAGTGGCCATTTTGTTGAAGCTTTATGCTGTGGAACCGGAAGTCATATCCAGGATTTTGCTCTCTATGTAGCAGGGAGCAGGAAACACTTATTAACTCATTGTTATCCTGTGCAACATGGTCTAAGCAAGGGGTGAATAGTAGCACATCCACTAGAGCAGTCATTGGTGTCCTGTTATAATACTGGTGGAGCAGACTGTGGTGTTCTGTCAGTATAATACTGGTGAAGCAGACTGTGGTGTTCTGTTATTATAATGCTGGTGGAGCAGACTGTTGTGTACTGTGGTGCTATGTTATTAAAATGCTGGTTGAGCAGACTGTAGTGTTCTGTTAGTATAATACTGGTGGAGCAGCCTGTGGTGTTCTGTTAGTATAATACTGGTGGAGCAGACTGTGGTGTTCTGTTAGTATAATACTGGTGGAGTAGACTGGTGTTCTGTTATAATAATACTGGTGGAGCAGACTGTGATGTTCTGTTAGTATAATACTGGTGGAGCAGACTGGTGTCCTGTTATAATATTGGTGGAGCAGACTGTGATGTTCTGTTAGTATAATACTGGTGGAGCAGAATTTGGTGTTCTGTTATAATACTGGTGGAGCAGACTGGTGTTCTCTTATTATACTAGTGGAGCAGGCTGGTGCATCATTATTATAACAAGAGTGCAAAGGGATCAGTTTCTGGTGCAATATTTTAAAACTGTTGGAGCAGACTCTGTTCTCTAATGCCTGCTATGCTATAGAAGGGTCACTATATGTGATGTGTCCTGAAATTCATAACTATTGGGTGAGCCATCTACAGACATTTATTATTTGTTTATATGGGTGAATTATATACAGTAATATATTCCTTATTATTACAAGACTGTAAGCACATAACATCCAAACAGTGGTAAAAAAATATATATACTTCAAAGATCATAATTACCCCATAAAAAAATTATTGCTATTTATGGTGTATGAAAAGAAAACGTTCATTATATACTACATGTATAAACTCATGCCTCCGGGGACTGTTTCTTATTGGTTTAGCATGCCATGTTTTGTGCCTCTTGCTTCTATTTCTGTAATTTTTTTTTATGTTATTCTCCTTTTCCAGAGCCCTGAATATATCACCTGCCTGACTTCATGAGGATGGAGGAGGATAAAAGTCACATTATCTTAAATCTTACCCTGGAGATCATCTACCTGCTGACTGGTGAGGTGAGGAGGATTCTGGGAGTGTCACATGACATCACTCTTATCTCTAGTAATAATACAGGGATGTGACTGGAGAAGTGAGGAGGATTCTGGGAGTGTCACATTACATCACTCTTATCTCTAGTAATAACACAGGGATGTAACTGGAGAAGTGAGGAGGATTCTGGGAGTGTCACATGACATCACTCTTATCACTAGTAATAACACAGGGATGTAACTGGAGAGGTGAGGAGGATTCTGGGAGTGTCACATGACATCACTCTTATCATAGAAACATAGAAAGTGACGTCAGATAAGAGCCACATGGCCCATCCAGTCTGATCATTTGTTTATTCAAAACTGTACTGACCCTAGACCCTATTTACAATTTAGT
The DNA here is from genome assembly GCA_011038615.1 of Limnodynastes dumerilii. Lineage (NCBI taxonomy): Eukaryota > Metazoa > Chordata > Amphibia > Anura > Limnodynastidae > Limnodynastes > Limnodynastes dumerilii. The sequence continues at coordinate 144,101 of WWET01003829.1, read as the reverse complement.
TTACAATTTAGGATATCCTTATATTTATCCCAAGCATGTTTAAACTGTTCTACTGTATTGGCCTCAACCACCTCAGATGGGAGAATATTCCACTTATCTATCACCCTCTCAGTGAAGTAATTTTTCTGCANTGATTTGTGACCCAGGCCATGGACCATTTTAGTTGCTCTTCTTTGCACAGTCTCTAATGTATTTATGTATTTCTGGAGATATGGCCTCCAGAACTGAACACAGTATTCTAGGTGAGGTCGTACCAACGATCTATAAAGAGGCATCACTTCTTGTCTCTTTCTGCTGCTAATTCCTCTCCCTATGCAACCAAGCATCTGACTTGCCTTTCTCATTGCTTTGTTACATTGCTTGGCTACCTTTAAGTCACCGGAAATAATGACTCCTAGATCCCTTTCCTCCTCAGTAGATTCTTATATAATGCCATTAAGGATATATTGAGACTTTGGGTTTTTGTGCCCCAAGTGCATGATCTTGCATTTTTTTTGCATTAAACTGCAGTTGCCACACTTTTGACCATTCCTCCAGTCTACTTGGATCATCCCTCATTTTCTGTACCCCACCTCGCATGTCTACCCTGTTACATATCTTGGTGTCATATGCAAAAAGGCATATTTTCCTCTCAGTACCACAGGCAATATCACCTATAAAGATGTTAAATAGCACTGGTCAAAGTACAGAACCCTGGGGTACTCCACTGGTTACCTTACGAGCCCCAGAAACGAGTCAATTTACTACAACCATCTGTTGTCTATCCTGTAACCAAGATTGGATCCATGCAACTATCTTTAAGTCCAATCCTAAAGTTTCCAGCTTATTTAACAGTCTGCGGTGTGGCACAGTGTCAAAAGCCTTGCTAAAATCTAGATAAGCTGTGTCTACAGCTCCCCCTTTATCTAATACTTTACTTACCCAGTCAAAAAATTCTATAAGATTTGTTTGACATGATCTTCCCCCAGTGAATCCATGCTGCTTGGGATCCTGTAAGTTACTAGATTTAAGATACTGTACAATTTGTACCTTTGACAGTTTTTCCATCAATTTCCCTACTACTGATGTTAGACTCACTGGTCGGTAGTTTGACGCTTCTTCCCTACTTCCACTTTTATGCAGAGGGACAACATTTGCTATTTCCAGCACGCTCTAAGCTCTTTTAGTATCCTTGGATGTATCCCATCTGGTCCCATTGATTTGTCCACTTTTAATTTTGAAAGTTCTTTTAATACCTGCTCCTCAGTGAAAGTAGTAGTAATTGCCCCCATTGTATTAATAGTCTTCCCATTCAAAAGTGGACCCTTCCCCTCTCTTTCTTTTGTGGATGTTGAACAGAAATACTTGTTAAGATGATGTGCCATAGCCCTTTCACCCTCAATAAGAATTCCGCTCTCTGTTGTGAGCCTTACGTTACCCTCTTTCGTTTTGAGTCTTTCGTTTATATACCTAAAAAAGCTTCTGTCCCCTTTTTGTACCAAGTGGGCCAGTTTTTCTTCAGTTTGTGCCTTTGCTGTTCTGATAACCTATTTAGCCTCCTTCTGCTTTGTAAAATACACCTCCCTGTCATCATTACTCTGAGCTTATAATTCCAAAAGGCTATCTTTTTTGCTTTCGCTATAGTTTCTACCTCTTTTGTAAACCACATTGGCTTTCTTTTTCTGGGTTTTTTCTAACCATTCTTATACAAAGGTCTGTTGCTGTTAATAATGCATTTTTTACATTTCCCCACTGATCCTGAACTCCTTTCATGTGCCTCCAATTTGCCAAAGAATCACTTACACGTTTCCACAAAATTTTCCTTCCTAAAGTCTAGCACTCTCGTCTTTGTGAGGCACGTTTCTCTCTGTCGTTATACTAAACCATAGTGCTTGATGGTCACTGGACCCAAGGTCTCACCCACACTTACTGCTGAGATTAAGTAACCATTTGTAAGTACCAAATCTAAGATGACCTATTTGCGAGTGGGCTCTTTCATCAGTTGCTTAAGGGAAACTCCCTGTAATGAATTTAAAATGTCCCCACTTCTAGTGGAGCTTGCTGAAGACTTATCAAAGTTTACATCAGGTAGATTAAAATCTCCCATGATTATTACCTCCCCCTTTAATGCCATTTTAGCAATGTCTTGCAATAGAACATTGTCCATTTCCTCCTCTTGCCCTGGTGGGCTATATATCACTCCAGTATGAAGAATAACACCCTAGGTTTCTATGGTTACCCAAAGTGCCTCAGTTTTTTTCTCCAATACACCATATTAAAGTAGAATTTAACCCTTTCTTAACATACATTAATACTCCTCCAATTTTTCCTACTATATCCTTTCTAAATAAATTATAACCCAGTTTTGCTATGTCCCGGTCATGATTTGCATTGCACCATGATTCTGTGATTCCCACTATATCTAGATTATCCCTTGCCATTATTGTGATTAATTCAGGAATTTTATTTCCCAAGTTCCTAGCATTTGCACACATTGCTCTGAGAGGTTGCATTATGAATCTCCTATTTCTCAGTTTATTATTATTGCTAGATATGTTTATATTGCTTTTTATATTTTCCATTTGTTGCTGCGGCTATATTATCTGTCATTATTGACTGGCCACCCAATACTTTTTAGTTAGGGCAGCAGCTGTTTTAATTATTTGTATCACTGCCCCCCCTCTCCTAGTTTAAATGGTCTCTAATAAAGCATTCAAACTGCTCACTTAGAATATCTGTCCCCACAGAAGATTGGTGTAAGCCATCCTTTTTATACAAGTTCCTATTTTGCCAGGTGGAATGGCTATGTTCTATGAGCCCAAATCCTTCCTCATGACACCACTTCCTAAGCCACAGATTGAAATCATGAATGCGCCACATTCTACCTTCTTCATATCTCTGTACTGGCAGCACTTCAGAAAAAGTCACAGTATTTGCCACCTGTTTAAGAGCAGTTCCCAATTTCCTAAATTCATCTCTGACAGCCGCAACTCCAGCATTAGCTAAGTCATTTGTCCCAAGATGGATAATGACATCAACCTCCCTTTCCTTGCTCACCGCCTTTACAATATTTAAAATGCGCTTTTTATCACGTGGAGCTGTAGCTCCAGACAAGCACTTCACCTCATTCAAATTTTCGGGTCCTCTTCCCAGCTGTATACCCCTAACAATAGAATCCCCCACAAAAAGTGCATTCCTTCTCAGGGATTCCCTTTTCTCACCATCAGATTCCCTTAACACCTCATGCGCTACATTACCTGTTGAAGTGCACTCCAGGCCTCCATGCTGCATATGAGTTATGCAAGGGCAGAGGCTGTGCAATGTGTCCTTGTACAACTGGAACCTTCCTGCATGCATTCCTCACCATAGTCCACCCAGTACGCTTCCTGGGAACTCTCTGAGGCAATGGTGGCATCAAACATGCAGACATCCTGCATATCTCACCATGCATTCTAACTATCTCATCCTGCAAAAAAGACATCTTCTGACAGATTGGACAACACCCGAGTTTCCAAATTGTTTCACGCAAAACAAAAGCATCACACCCACTGCAATGCACAAGAGCAGACATCCTAGAAGGTTTATTTGAATAAAAATCAGTAAATGTTGCTTAACCAACAAATCACACAACTGGTTTAAATGGGCCCAAATCCAGTTACAACTCCAATATGCTTGGAAAACTAATGCTTTGAAAAGCAGGCAGGTTATACCTTGGCAGGTTTAAACTAAACCCCTTTTATATAACACACAAGGAACTAATCAATTACCACAGCCCAAGCAATTAGCACAGCTGGCTAATTAACTACAAGAAAAAAAAATACTTTTAAATTTTACCCAGAAAAATTATACCAAACACAAACAATAAAGATATTATACAACAAGCTTCACCTAACACACAGAAACCAAAAAACTAAGTATTAAAATGTAAATACAAAAGAAAGACAATACAATTGCACAGATGATTTGTTAAACTAGGCCCACTCAGTTGAGGTTATAGATGATGACTGATGGAGCTTGTAGTGCAGAGAGCACTGTGCAGGGAACTACACACACTTGCAGATAAGACTACAAGGAAAACTGAAAACACAAAAGGAGTCTCAGGAACCAGAAACTACAAAGGTACTTGTTCCTCTAGTAATAATACAGGGATGTGACTGGAGAGGTGAGGAGGATTCTGGGAGTGTCACATGACCGCTCTAATCTCTAGTAATAGTACAGGGGTGTGAGCGTAAAGGTGAGGAGGATTCTGGGACTCTCACATGACATCACTCCTATCACTAGTAATAACACAGGGATGTGACTGGAGAGGTGAGAAGGATTCTGGGAGTGTCACATGACATCACTCTTATCACTAGTAATAACACAGAGATGTGACTGGGGAGGTGAGGAGAATTCTGGGAGTGTCACATGACATCACTCCTAAAATACAATTTAAATATAAAAATATCACAAAAATGCAATTAATTGAAGCAAGCGCAGACAGCCAGGCAAAATGTGATGTGTCAGGCTTATTAGGAGATAATGGGCAAGTTAAGGGCTCTCTGCTTGTAGGATGGTATACAAGGAAAACAGGAGTTGTAGGAGGACAAGCCAGGGATAAATGGGGAATATATTTAGTCAGAGAGAGGAAGAACATTCTGAAGATGAGAAGCGGCACAAGAGAACTTTTGGATGTAGTAATAGCTGTTATTTTTGCTTTTGAGTTTCAGTAGTCCCATTAGGTAGTGTGCAATAAATTACCTAACCAGACAATCTTCGGTTCTTAGGATTACACTGTAGTGAAGAAGACATCTGGTGAGTGTGAGATACTGCACAACTCTCTCCATGTGTCAAGAGGATTGAGATGGTCTCAGACTCCCATCATGGTACCTTCATATCACTCACTGATATCCAACAGAAAGAATGACCAGAAGATTCTAGAACTCACCAACAGGATCATTCAGCTGCTTAATGGAGAGGTGGGAATGGGAGGATATGTGTGACTGGAGAGGTGACTGTTGGGAATGGGACATTATACAGTGACACCAGGGGATGTGTGTGACTGGAGAGGTGACTGCTGGGAATGGGACATTATACAGTGACACCAGGGGATGTGTGTGACTGGAGAGGTGACTGCTGGGAATGGGACATTATACAGTGACACCAGGGGATGTGTGTGACTGGAGAGGTGACTGCTAGGTATGAGACATTATACAGTGACACCAGGGGATGTGGCTTCCTGATGACTGTATCTTTGTGTGTGTTAGGTGTGAAGATGTCACTGTCTTGTTGCTTGTCCCTATAACTGAAAATATAAAAGCATCTAGCAAAATGAAATAATAAGGTATTAGTTAATATTTTGTTGATCAAATTTAAACTAGAGTTCTAATTATATGTAAGTCCTACATTGATATCTGAGCTTTAAACACCATATATTGCAGTTGAATTGAGCTGGAAAAAGTCCTGACCTTCCAAATAGAGAGGAGTGTAATGTCTAAAGATTGCTGGCTTGTACACAACAGCTATAATAGCCTCATATGACAGTGCAGCTAATATAACATTTGGCAGTATTTAGAAACCAAAACCAGGGCTTGTTAGTCACATGGTACTAGCATGAATGTTGATATAAATTGACTAAAGGAACACAAAACAAAAAGACCACAGGAAATATGTATGTGTACGGGGTGGTGGTCTGACCTGTTATTGAGGAGGGTACTCCTGCCCGGGATTCTCTCAGCAGACACTTAAACCCTTTTTTTAATAAGTAAATGAATTTTAACATAAGATTCTTAGCAGATAGACTCATGAAAATGTTCTCACATATTATTAAGGAATCGTGTTTCATTTAGTGAAATGTGTAAAGTTTTATGGCTGTTATTCTGTAGTAAATAATTATAATCAGTTGCAATGTGTAGGGTTGAACAACCAATTCTTGATGATTAAATGAATAATTCTCCACCAATAGAATAAAAAAAAGAAATACAAAGATTTTTTTTTTTTCAATAAAGATTTTTATTATTACACAAGGGGCCTGATCCAGACCTACGCTGGCTAGTGGTAAAACGCCGATCTGTGCATGCGCCGGGCGTAGCTACAGAAACGCCCAATCGTAGCAGCAGCGTAATAACGTTGGAGGGGGCGTCCTCCAGCGCTACTACGCTGCAGTTAGTACAGGTAGGCAGGGGGAGGGAGGGTAATGAAGCTGGGAGGGCTGCGTTAGCATACTAATACCGCCATCCCAGCGTATTTACACTCCCTTACGCCGGCTGAAGTTAGGGTAGCCTTCAGCCGGCGTAAGGGAGTGTAAATAAGATGGGGCAGGGGGAGTATCAGGGGGAGTCCCACGATGTAACACTGAGTGTTAGCATGCTCATCGCTACGTCGTAGGTCTGGATCAGGCCCAATGTCATTGTACAATAAGCAGTTCAGTACATACAATGCAGGTGATACATATACAAATGTTTGTGTTCACATTCGTAGGTGAGATATTTATACAGGTAACATTTTGAACATTCGAGCCTTATGATTGCCAGAGTAAATTGTAGAACAGGTTATATAGAATTACATTCTTGTACCATATGAGCTGCGCTGTACTCTCCCTTCCCCCAACTAGAGATCAAATACCAATGGAGGATCATTCATAACTTGGTGCAAGAGAGACCATGTGGTATGTTGAGGGGAGTTATGGATTTTAAGCTTAGTAGTATTTGTTAATGTGTCCATGTATGCTTCCCAAATGTTGTCAGTCTCTGGTAAGAAAATCTGATTTCCAAAATAGGGACATCCGAAAGTTCCTTTTCGGATGTCCCTATTTCGAATAC
>WWET01003829.1:112420-135716 GCA_011038615.1 Limnodynastes dumerilii | reverse complement strand
ATGAGCTCGCACAGGAGCGTAAGGCCGCCTAGCACGCCCTCCCACCCTCATTAAACTAGCTCCCCCCGCCCGCCTACACTAACCTGAACGTAGGGACGCTGGGGGACGTCCCCTCCAGCGTCCATACGGCGCTGCTACGGACGCCCGATCCACGATCGGGCGTTGCTGTAGCGACGCCGGGCAACATCTGCCCGGCGCATGCGCAGATCGGCTTTTCAGCCGATCTTGCGCTTACGCCCGCCATCCTAGCGACATCGGGCGTAGGTCTGGATAAGGCCCTTTGAGTATAAATTAGAAAGTCTGGCGATCAAAGTCAGTGCTTACCCTTTTAAATCAGTGGGTTGTACTACAATTACAATAAAAACGTATACAATTGTCATCTTGCAAATGGTTCAAGTAGGATATAGGAGTTTCCCCAGATCCAAAGGGTCCATTTGGTTACTTAATTCCTTAAGGGAGAAAGGAATTTCTTTGTGTGCGTCGAGATAGTTAATCAGTTCATTATATCAAACATTTCACTGCTGTTCACATCTCTCCCCAACACATGGAGAATACATCATTTTAATATAATGACATATATAATCTATTATGTAATAAATAATATTTAAATATTGCTAATGTATTGGCTTAACCTAAATATATTTGATATGGTTACATTTTTATTTCTTGCAGAATGTAGAAAACTTTCACCTGGGTGGGACACTTGAAAGCAGAAATGACCATTACCTTGACCAAAATGTGTGCTCCATTGCCAACAGTTATCCTCTGCAAGATGTAAGTACAGTAGCAGCCAGTACTCAGTCCACTGCTGTCACTGTGCCGGCAGTGAAATCCTCCCTATATTCAGGTGGGGAGCAGTGAAAGGGCCTTTTTAGTGTTTCACTCACACCCAGTAATGTTTTCAGTGGTCAGGTGTTTGTAATGTGAAAGGCGTCATTGCTGTGTGTGGCGATAGGGCTGGCTTAATACTTGCTGGTTGATTTAATCAATAAGAAATAAAAAGAAGAAATACCAGTTTTTATGCCTTAAAACCCTGTCATACCTGGCTGCGGTTCTATGATAGTCACTTTTTTTTTGTTACAGGGTTGTTATCCCTATAAATTTGAATTCTAGTTGATTCATTGGGCCTGATCCTGAACTACGCCCGTCGTCACTAGGACGGCGGGCGTAAGCGTAAGATCGGCTTTTCAGCCGATCTGCGCATGCGCCGGGCAGATGTTGCCCGGCGTTACTACGGCAACGCCCGATCGTGGATCGAAGTTAGGGTAGCCTTCAGCCGGCGTAAGGAAGGGGCCATACGCCCGCACAGGGGAAGTGTCGAGGTAAGTGAACGCCGATACGCTGTGCTTTAGTAAGCACAGCGCATCGGCGTAGTTCAGATCAGGCCCATTGTGTTACTGACTGCGTTTTTAGTAAATGCACAAGGATAATCAAAGAAATGATGTTAATTTGGGTGTTATTGACTCACGTCTAATATCTTTGTTGTAAAGGCATTACATTTCATTAGGACATTGTAAAGATTGAGTTGTGTTTTTTGTCTCATTTATTTAGGGTGAAGACTTTATTGATTTTAAAGTAGAAGTTCTAGACCGAGAAGAAGAGATCTATTTGAGGGATGATCCGCAGTGTAAGGAGGAGGAAATGCCTACAGATATCAGCCCAGGTGAGTAATAGAAGCATTATAATCTTTATCTGTCACTATATATGAATGATAGAGTCCGGCGACATCCACCATTAATATATTTCTGCTTTCAAGTCATGTGCTCCAACAATGTTATCTGACATGCGTTCATCCCATACATAGTCTCTCTTGTGTTTCATACATCTCATTGTAATTGGTTTCTAACTATTATTTAATGACAAATCCCTGATTACCATAATGCATAAAGACGCCAAGTTACCCTTCATGGGCAGTACATATGTGCCAATAGGGAGTGGTTGTGCCCTTTTTCCTGGAGACCATGAACATTCCTTCAGCACACAATCACATGCAACCTCCCAACTCTCATAACAACCATGGACCAGATTCAGAATTAAGAACGTCTGGTAACTTACGCACGCAAAATGCGTAAGTGGAGTGATTTATATTCAGGGCGCATGCGCAGACCATGGAGATACGAAGCGCAATTGAAAAGATGCGTAAGTAATTTCCGCACGCAAAAAAATCCGTACGAACATAACAAATCGGACGGATTATTAATTAGTAGGCGTCAATCGGAATGCAAATAGCAAAAGGTAGGCGTGGTAATGCAGAAAACGTGCGGTTATATATGCGAACGTTTAACTTCCGTCACATATACGCACGCTAATGTTAAGGTTGCTTTCACAAAACGGAAGTGTTCCGAAATTTATTCATTTTGCAAAACGTACTTATTTTGTATGAACGTACGGATCTATTACGAACGCACGTAAAACACTCTTAATTGTGAATCCGGTCCAATGTCCTCATTTTACTACTGTGCCCTGCTCTCTGCTTACTGTGCTTGCCATCTACTCCTCCTATCGCTGCCTGTCACATCTGTTAATGATTAGGGTTCTTACCACCACTGAAGGTTTAAACATTGATTGAATACATTCTGAGATGTAGGTGGCAAGGAGACACCTCTTTATTTTAACGTAGAAAAGTGCAGTAACAGATGTGTAGCAGTTAATGATTACCCTACATAAAATCTGCACATGCAAATCTTAACATGCACATGAATATTTAAAACATAATTTATTATTTAATAATTATTTTGTGTATTTTTCAAAATTTTCAAGTTTCATTGTTTATTTGTAATGTTTATTTCCATATATTTATTTTATTACCTGCAGCTACACACAAAGACCAAAATACATCAGAAGAACTTCCCGTTTTATCTCCAGATTTAAAAAAAGAAGATTTTGGCTCCGATTTCACTCAGGTTTCCCCAGGATATAATAGCATTGTACCAGTTATGCATTCATCGATGTTTTACAATACAGATATTTCCTCTGATCCATCTAATGATGAGAAATGTTTTCCAGATAACACAAATATTGTTACTCCTAGTACAGTTCATGTTGGCGGTGAACTATTTCCATATTCTGACTGTGGCAAATGTTTTAACCATAAATCAAATCTTGATGAGAATCAAAAAAGTCACACATGTGAGGAGCTATTTAAGTGCTCTGATTGTGGGAAATGTTTTACATTCAAGTCACGTCTTATTGAACATCAGAGAATTCACACAGGTGAGAAGCCATTTTCATGTGCAATATGTGGCAAATGTTTTAGACAAAAATCTAAACGTGAAGAACATCAAAGAATTCACACAGGTGTAAAACCATATCCATGTTCTGAGTGTGGGAAATCGTTTACATGTAAGTCAAGTGTTATTCAGCATCAGAGAGTTCACACAAATGAGAAGCCATTTTCATGCTCTGAATGTGGAAAGTATTTTAAACAAAAATCAGACGTTGTAAAACATCAGAGAATTCATACAGGAGAAAGGCCATTTCAGTGTTTTGCATGTGAGAAATATTTAGCATCCAAATCAAATCTTATTGAACATCATAGAATTCACACAGGGGAGAAACCATTTCCATGTTCTGAATGAGGTAAATGTTTTAGACAAAATTCAAAACTTTCAAGGCATCAACAAATTCATACAGGTGTAAAGCCATTTTCATGTTCTGAATGTGGTAAATGTTTTGGACAAAAATCTAAACTTGCTCAACATCAGAGAAATCACACAGGTGAGAAGCCTTTTCCATGTTCAGAATGTGGGAAATGTTTTGCACGTAAATCAAAACTTACTAGTCATATGAGACTTCACATAGATGAAAAATGACTGATATGTAATGAAATTGCAGCAGTATTTGACAGGCCATAATTGTATTACAGTGCTGTAATGCGCCCTCTAGTCAATATAGCCCACTTAAGCACTTTGTGTACTTAAGTAAAAGTGGAAACTTTGTTATACTTGTTGAATTTGGAATTTATTTTCGCAACCACAGACTTTCCATTGACAATCCGTGAAGTGGTACATTTTGTGCATCTCATGTACATTGACAACCTTTTGGGCATATTTTCATTTGATACTGTTTTCTGTGTGCCTCACAACGTCAGCACTGTTACCCTTAGTAACATTTATTTGTATATACATGTGGTCTTTATTGGGGGTAGACAGCAGCGGCCACCTTTATCTAGTGCGCTTCCACTATCTCTTTTTTTGGTACCATATCCACCTGTATACAGCTATACTTGAAGAAGAGCAGGCCGTCTGAGACATCATAACAAGGTCTTCCAAATCCTTTCAAATGCCGCTGTTTTGGGAAATATATGTTGGTTTTGCTTGTGCTTTACAGAGAACACACTGCTGCTCCAAGCTGTTCTCCTAAGAAGATTCAGGGTGTGTAGATCAGAAGATTCAGGGTGTGCAGATAAGAAGATTCAGTGTGTGCAGATAAGAAGATTCAGCATGTGCAGAGTGATCTGCAACCACTTTGTAAAATATAGTCCTTGAAGATGAATTATAAAAATGATTCTTCTTCCTTCTATTAATTGTCTTCCAACTTGGATAAAACAATTATAGGTTTGAGAGAGAGAGAGCTTCAAACTCAGCCATTCGTTTGAGTTGGAATAAAGTCACTTGGTTAGTGCATTTAAATAAAGATATTCTCTTGAATGTAGTATCAATCAAAATATTTAATGCACTTAGAAGATTTTACAACAAAGTTCAATTTCTTTACAAATAATTGCAAAACAAAAGCTTACAAAGTTATTTCTTGTATTATGTATGTATTGTGTGTGTAATTCAGAGCAAATGTCTCTTCAATGTATATGTATGTAAAAGCTCATTCAGCAGCTTGTATGTAGCAATGTGTCCGTGTGTGTGTGTGTCTCTCCAAGAGTGTGCAAGAGTGTGTAAGAGTGTGTGTTCCAGTGTGCAAGAGTGTGTGAGATATATCAAGATATCTCTTTGTCTGTAAACCTATATGAAAACCAGTAAGAACTGGTTTTCTACACATGGTCCTGAAAACCTAACATCCCCCATACTCCTGAGAAGTCTGCATCAACTACCCCCAATTCCCCTGAGACTAAAACCTTTTCCAGATGTGGGCTAAAGACCAACTATAGTGCCTTTGTCTTAAAATGCTATGTTATCCTAAGGATTCTGTTTATCTTAAAAACTTATACTTCACAATTATACAAAAACTATTCATGACTAGGAAAATGTATGAACAAAACTTAACTTATAAATGTTTACTTTAATATACAAATAATTGTAGAGATGGAATTATAATTTGAATTGACCAAATTTAAAAGAAAAATCCAAAATGGTCTGTCATTCACACTATTTAACACACTTTTTCCCAACTAATTGGGAATTGATACAAGGAGTGTAAGTTATCTATCATCTGGTTTATTTATTAGCATTCATTAATTGCATTTTTGTAAAGTTTTAAAAATCATTGTATAATATAATTATTAGACATAACATTCTATAAATAAAGAAGCCAATGACTAGAATTGTAATGAATCATTAGAGCTTATCTGTTTGTACATGTACTATAATTATATATACTATTATTATTAGGCCGTATCCAGTACTCTCCCTTAACATGCATGGGAATTCTGACACCAGGAACCTAAATTAACATTAACACACAAACCCCACAGAAAATGGTGCCATTGCATAAATGGGAATAGCGTGTAAGGACCTGCTGTACTTTTATCATACCTTTCATGTATACACACTGCGCGCATGGTGCTTTGGCATGGAAGCCTGAATCCTGGGGACACAGCTCTGCTGAAAGCCTTATAGGTACACATGTTTACTTGCCGTTTGAGGCCACTGTTTGATTGTAAAGGGTCCAGTCCATTCCAGGGTCCAGTCCATTATTATGAGCTGTGTATCACAGAGCATGGGAGGTGGGGGATGGTGGAGCATCAGTATTGCGCCCACAGGGAGTGGAGGAAATGGGCACCCCAAAAAGGCAGCTGACAGAGAGACTTCTCATACAGGAAGGAGCCTCCTCCGGTCTGTCTGCTGTTGCGGCACAGAATGCACACAGGTGACTGGGAGGTTTCGGAACATTTTGAGCACAGCAACTCTGCTCCCGACCATTCACATGCACATTAGTGTCAATATTGTGTGGAGGCTACTTCCCATGCGTATATATTGAGGAGCAGCAGGATAGTGTATATGTGTGTGTGTGTGTGTATACACACGCAACTTTCCTTACTACTACCATAGCTCCAGCGGCAGAGTAAGTCTGGATCTGGTCCAGCGCATAGTCACCTTTGCTATATAATGACCATCCGGAAACTTGCCTTAACCATTAGAACCTTATTGAATCATATATTTTATATTCTGACTGCAGCATTAAAATTTCAGATAGTATAACTCACTTGCTAAAAGGATAAAATACTCTCTTCATTAGTGTATATTAACGTTTGTACAATGCAACAATCTGGACTAAAATACTTTTATTTAAAAAATACATTTAGCTACACTGAAACTTTATTAACTGTATTAATCGAAATATGTAAATCCTAAGATTGTATAAAAACCATAAAACACAAACAAAACAGCAAAAATGAATTGATTATAAATACAGGTCTACTCTATATAGCAAATTGATTGAGTATAGTCCAATGGTTAAATTATGTTCTATGCTGAAGCTCCTTAGGATTGCATGACTTTGATATAATTGCTTCTTCTTTGAATTATTGGGGACTCACATTTATCACATGTCCCATGTGTTCGGATATATTCAAGGGTGTTTTTAGACACAAGGCAGTGCAGTGCAGGCATCAGGAGGGCCCTGACACCCTTTAACAACAACCTAGATGTGGCTGTGCTAAAATTAGAGAAAAGTGACAATATCACCCCCTGAATTTAAGGTAACTAGAATACAGCCAGCAAGCACAAGTGTGTTGTTAACATCAGGCTTATACTGATAGGATAAACCATCATCACTAGCATATTTACATGAAGGATGCCATCATGGAGGGTGACTGATTGATGCTCATCTTGTGCTTTGCAGCACTACAGCTACCATTATATTTTTATTATTTTTATTGTTAAATAATAATAATTATTATTATTATTATTTTATTATTGTTGGGGGCTCTGTAATTGGGGTGCTCCGGATAAGTTTTATGAGGGCATGTAGCTTAATTGCTTGCCATCACTTACAGTAAATGTATATAATATATAAAGAACATATAAAAGACCTGTGACATCTTATGACACAGAGCTATAAAAGGAAGAGCCATAAGCAGTCCTCTCTGCTCTCCATTACACCCAATAAGAAGCCAGTAACCCTGGGCAGCAATTATTGCATTGCCCCTATCCAACATGGCCACCCAGTCTTCACACTCGAGATCCGGGAATGCTGCAGCACCGTCGGCGGCCATTTTGTCGGAGCTCAGATGAGCAGCGTCTGTTATAAATAAAGTAATACTATATCATCCATGATCCGGAGCCTGCGGGAGGCGGGGTGCAGAGCCACCTTAGTGTAGAGTTAATCAATGGCTTGAGTCCAGGTGTCCTCAGTGCGGAGCAGTGGCGGCCATTTTCCCATAGTCTCCCTTATGGGGGCTCACACACACCAGTGAGGTGGCTGCAGACGATAGATGGCTGCGCAGGTAATGGCTGAATGGGAAGGGCTATGTAATGGGAGCATGCTGAATACGTGGGATGTGTGTGTTACTGGAAAGGTGATTGCTGGGAATGGGACATTATACAGTAACACCAGGGGATGTGTGTGACTGGAGAGGTGACTGCTGGGAATGGGACATTATACAGTGACACCAGGGGATGTGTGTGACTGGAGAGGTGACTGCTGGGAATGAGGCATTATACAGTGACACCAAAGGATGTGTGTGACTGGAGAGGTGACTGCTGGGAATAGGACATTATACAGTGACACCAGGGGATGTGTGTGACTGGAGAAGTGATGCTGGGAATGGGACATTTTTGTGTTTCAGATTCTTATAATGTAACATAATGTCACTGTTTACTTCCTATGCAGGGAAGAGCATGAGGATATGTAAAAATGGAGACTCTCAACTCAGGTAAAATTCTTTTACACACAGTCTGAATTTTCCTAATTTGTTATTCTGTTCACCAAAATATTTTCTCAAACTGTGCACACTGTGTATTGTGAGTGCACACTGTGTATTGTGAGTGCACATGCACACTGTGTATTGTGAGTGCACACTGTGTATTGTGAGTGCACACTGTGACACCAGGTTCGTTGCCCAGTTCCTGCATACTTCACTATTGTGGCTGCATTGTTTCTCCTGTCTGTATTACTCCTTTACTATCATCCTGCCTCTGACTCATCTACTCCTGTTTAATTTGGACTTCTACATATATTGAACCTCATGGACTATGTACACATAAGGGACATTCCTGGATTAGTTTGTTTGGAATATTAGACAAACTGGGTACCTACTTTATTATTGAACAATCTATCACCTAGGATCCACCATTCTCCTTAATTACCCCTTTAATTGGTCTCATTATTTTCCTTCACGGGCTGCGCTACCTTACCCCGCTTTCTTCTCTCCTGGATATCATACACGCGTTTATACTCCACGATCATGTTTTATTGCTCCAAAGCACATTGCATCATTGATTTCATTATCTAACCTTCCTATTTTAACCAATCAAAGAGTACGCATGAATCTGCATGCTCATTGGGCCTTTCACACATTGGTTTTATATATATATATAATAAGCAAAGAACAAGGGGGCGCCTCGTGGTGCAGATAACTTCTTTAATGTGGAAGCAAAAATTAAAAGTGTAGAGACAGCCGAGAGGACAGCCTCGTACCTTAAAAAAAACTTGAACAATGGCATATACCAAATACACAGCTCGGGGACACCGACACTCACGTGATCCCAGCGTCCTGGCAGCACGTGGAGCGTGGTGTTTACTCCGGTGACAGTGGTGTTTGTGGAGATGTGTTTAGTCCCTGCCCCTACGTGTTTCGTCACTCCAGTGACTTCATCAGGGGATGGGGGAGACTACAAGCAACAGTCTATTTATGCGTGCAGTGGGGTAGGAGCCCACAATCAATTAACTCCAAACGTGCCATAATGGTTCAGCATTATTATATGCACAATAGACCATTTAACATATTAATCTGTCCTATAAAGTGCTAAAAGTGCAGTATACACATATTAAAAACCATCATACATATTAAAAATAGATTAACAACGGAAATGCGTACATAATAATTAGAATGAGAAGGGGGAAAATATTACATTCTCGTAGACAAAAGGCAAATGCATATATACGGACACAAAAAACAATAACAGAAACGATATACATAATACATGGCAACAAACACTTATATAACATAAAGTACATTATACATGAATACAAACAGGAATCCTCAGGTCTGAATGGTGGCACCGTATTGACCTCTAATAATCTTTATAATAATTTAATAATATATAATAAATAAATATAACAATAATTAAAAACGTTTAGCAGAATGCTATAAAAATCCATATAATTAATTATAAAAAAGGGGTCAACTCAAAACCCTCATTCAGGCCCGAGGGGACCAATATGTTGAGAGTGATTATCCAAAATGATTCTCGCTGATTCAATTTTAGTTCCCTATCTCCACCTCTGACGTCCCTAGGAATCCATTCTATTGCTTTAACTTTCAGCGAGTAGCCACTACTAGCGTGGCACTCACTGAAATGTCTAGGTAGGCTGTGATTTAAAACTTTATTTTTTATGTTGCGTAAATGCTCTAAGGTTCGTATTTTTAACATACGTTTAGTTTTTCCAACGTAGAGCATACCACAACCGCATTCAACTAGATAGACTATATAAGTGCTGGTGCAATTGGTATAGTGCTTAATGATAAATTCTTTAGTATTCTTTGTGTCTGAAAAAGATTTCTTATTTTTATGTATATGTGCACACACCTTGCATTTACCACACGGGTAACAGCCTGTAGGTTTAGGCAAAAAGTTGGATTCCACTACAGGGATGGGAGGTAAAAAACTGGGGGAGAGGTGCGATTTTAGATATTTAGCTTTTCTATACCTAATTGGAGGTTTATCTGGAAGAACTTTAGACAGGACTGGATCAGATTTTAAAATCGGCCAGTGTTTAGACAAAATGTGACGGATAGAGTCACTAGCTGCATTAAAATTGGTGACAAAGTTGCAGTTCAATGAAGAGGATTCAGTAGATCTGGTCTTATATACTAAAAGGTCATTCCGATTTTGGGAGCGGTATCTCTCCATACTTGACGCAACCAATTCCTCAGGATAATTACGTTCCTGGAATTTTTTCTGGAACAGCGAGGCTTTCAACTCAAACTTGTCCAGGTCGGAGCAATTTCGCCTAAGGCGTAGAATTTGCGAATAAGGAATGTTACGTTTCCAGTTTGAATAGTGGCAACTCGTGTTTGCGTCCGTTGGTTTCACAAACGTATCAGTGCTAACAGGAAGTGTGGGAGACAAGGGTGCCTCTAACAGTAGATCTAGAAACTCGACTTTAGATCCCCCAAATTTGGAGGTGAATTTAAGCCCATATTCGTTAGTGTTCAGTTGGAACACAAACAAATCAAAGGTATCTTGGGGCCCATCCCACACGAACAACAGATCGTCGATATATCGTCCGTATTTTACAACAGAGGACTGCGATGGTAACGAATAGATGTTATCTCGCTCCCAGTTTCCCATGTATAAATTGGCGAAACTGGGAGCGAAAATTGTACCCATCGCAGTCCCCGTTACTTGCAGATAATACTTCTCGTTAAAAAGGAAATAATTCCTAGTTAGCACAAATTCCACACACCGCACCAGGAATTGTCTTTTTGCCACCGACACATTATGGTCAAGGGAGAGAACCTCTTCTATAACCTCCATCCCTTTGTCGTGGGGGATAGAGGTATAGAGTGCCTGTACATCAACGGTACATAAGTTGTATGTGTCCCTCCATTCCAATGTTTCCAAAATTCTAAGGAGCTGGGTAGAATCCTTAATGTAGGATGGAAGGTTAGGCACATGCTTCTTAAGATGTAAATCCAAATACTCGGATAACCGGGAGGAGACAGACCCAATCCCCGAGACGATAGGTCGTCCTGGGGGATTGAGTCTGTCCTTATGCACCTTAGGCAGATGGTAAAAGGTTGGCGTTCTAGGATGCAGGTTCCTAATATAAGAATACTCCTCATAAGAAAGACAATTAGAAGATAAACCTTCTGCCAATAGTGATTCTAATTCACCTACAAATTTCTCTAGGATCAGAATCCAATGTTGTGTAAAACGGTCTATCATTCAATTGACGAAGGGCTTCGGTTTCATAGTCAGTTCGGTTCAAAAGGACTATGCCTCCACCCTTTTCTGCCTGTTTTATTATAAGGCCTTGGTACCTACTTTATTATTGAACAATCTATCACCTATGATCCACTATTCTCCTAAATTACCCCTTTAATTGGTCTCATTATTTTCCTTCACGGGCAACGCTACCTTACCCCGCTTTCTTCTCTCCTGGATATCATACATGTGTTTTTACTCCCACAATCATGTTTTATTGCTCACATTGATTTGCACATTGCATCATTGATTTCATTATCTAACCTTCCTATTTTAACCAATCAAAGAGTACGCATGAATCTGCATGCTCATTGGGCCTTTCACACATTGGTTTTATATATATATATAATAAGCAAAGAACAAGGGGGCGCCTCGTGGTGCAGATAACTTCTTTAATGTGGAAGCAAAAATTAAAAGTGTAGAGACAGCCGAGAGGACAGCCTCGTACCTTAAAAAAAACTTGAACAATGGCATATACCAAATACACAGCTCAGGGACACCGACACTCACGTGATCCCAGCGTCCTGGCAGCACGTGGAGCGTGGTGTTTACTCCGGGGGTTGGGTGGCAGGCGACTGACTACCTTGACATGCACAGGTAGAGACCAGGGACTACACTTCCTAAACTGCAGAAAAGGAAAAGATTCTAGCTGACATTCTCTACTATGTAATTGGAAAGTGAAGGCTATACTCTCATTGGTTGTTCTGGGCAACATCTCCAGTCTTTTTTTTTTTCTGAAGTTTTGTAAATCTAGCCCCAAGGCTGCAGCTGAAGCTACCGAGGCACTGCTAGTCTGTCACTTACACAAGGTACAAGCAAGAATCTATCGCCACTGCACCATGGGTTTTATTTATATTTAACAATCTATGAAAAAGTGCATAAGGGCTGAATTCTGTACTGTAACCAGCATCTGTATATTCACACACACTAAAGTTCTGAGAGAAATATATTGCACACATGACAACCTGTGAACGCCACTTAATGAAAGTAATGCACCCAAAAACAGAGTAACTATTTACCTGAGCTCAGTGCTTTCTGTGTATGGCTGCTATAGCTAAAAAAGTGTGTGTATGTATATTAATAACTTATATCTTACCTATAAAAACTCTAATATAGATAGATTCAATTAATAAAGTAACGCACTCAAACATATAAATACTTTTAACACACACACACTCTAACACACACACACACCAACACAAAGTAATCTAGCTCCTAAGTATTTGTTGTAGCTCCTAGATTTTTCTCATTGGACATTGGAACACGTTTGAAAGCCCCTTTTCAGTGACAGCTGGCCGAGGTTCATGATCCTCATTTAGTGAATATTTCATGATTATGGCTGTTAATTACATTTAGCAGCTTTTTATTTCATATACTAGGCAACACTTATGAAACTGTAAATTCTTGGTGAGATTTATTCCTTTTTTTTTTTAGTTTTTTTCAGTACAAAACTAAAGACTGGAGTCCGTGATTTACATGGAAATAGAGAATGTGGCTGATATTAGTGTTTTAGGTAATTAGTAAGGAAGAGTATATAGACGTTTCATAGCTCTAACCACCATTATTCTTTTTTTTTTAACCAAGCAGAGCTACATAAGGATCCATCTGGTGATATTAAGGAAGAATTTATACCTTTTGAAGATGGGAATCTCCAAGATACTTACACTTCTACATCCACAGAATATGTCAAATCTGCTCATATTAAGGAAGAATCAGCCTCATGTGAAGAAGAAAATCGCCAAAACACAGACATTTATTCACCAACAGAAGATTTAGAATATGCATCTACTAATATTAAAGAAGACTCCTCATGTGAAGATGGGAATCTCCAACACCAAGACATTTGTACATCCATCGATTGTACAGAATATATACGTGTTCATATTAAAGAAGAATCGGTCTCAAGTGAAGATGGAAATCTACCCTCTGACATTTATGCACCCACAGATCATGCACGTTATGAGTTTAAGCCTTTTAAGGATGAATATGTCTCCTGTCAAGAAAATTGCAGTGACTCTGGCACATATCCACCTATAGATCATACACAATTTACGTGTACTCATGAGTTGGCATCAGGATCATGTTCCAGTGGTGAGAAATGTTTTATTAATAGGCTCAGCAATGTTCAACACCAGAGTGAAAAAAATACTAACTACACCAAAGATGAATTTTATTCATGTTCTGAAGAAAGAGAAAGCTTTAATCATAATTTACAATTAGATAAACATCAGAGGAGTCCCACAGGAGGAAAAACATATGCTTGCTTAACATGCGGACAATGTTTTAGTAGAAATACATCCCTTGTTAGACACAAGAAAAATCATACAATAGGTAGTCCATTCTCTTGTTCAGAATGTGGGAAATGTTTTTGTCAGAAATCACAGCTTACTAAACATCTTAGAGTTCATACTGGGGATATCTCATATTCTTGCCCTGAATGTAGAAGATGTTTTACTAGTAGAGCAAACTTGCTTATGCACCAGAGAATCCACACAGGAGAGAAACCATATTGTTGCTCTGAATGTGGGAAAAGTTTTACTAGGAAAGCCAATTTTTGTACACATCAAAGAATCCACACAGGTGAAAAACCATATTTTTGTTCTGAATGTGGAAAAAGTTTTACTAGGAAAACATATTTTCTTATGCATCAGAGAATCCACACTGGGGAAAAACCATATTCTTGTCCTGAATGTGGGAAGTCTTTTACTAGCAGACCGAACTTTCTTATGCATCAAAAGATTCACACTGGAGAGAAACCATATTGTTGTTCTGAATGTGGTAAATGTTTTACTAGAAAAGCAAACTTTTGTACACATCAGAGAATTCATACAGGAGAGAAACCATATTCTTGTTCCGAATGTGGTAAAAGTTTTACAAGGAAAGAAAATTTACTTATACATGAGAGAATTCACTCTGAAGAGAGAACATATTCTTGTTCTGAATGTAGGAAATGTTTTACTAGAAAAGCAAATTTTCTAATGCATCAAAAAATTCACTCAGGAGAGAAACCTTATCACTGTTCTGAATGTGGGAAATGTTTTGCTAGAAAGGCAAACTTTGTGACACACAAAAGAATTCACACAGGAGAGAAACCATTTTCTTGTTCTGAATGTGGAAAATGTTTCACTAGGAAAGCAAATTTTCTTATACATCAAAGAATTCATGCTGGAGAAAAACCATATTCTTGTTCTGAATGTGGGAAATGTTTTACTAGAAGAGCAAATTTTCTTCTACATCAGAGAATACACTCAGGAGAGAAACCATATTCTTGCACTGTATGTGGGAAATTACTTAGCCGTAAATCACAGCTCATTATACATCAAAGAATTCATACAGGAGAGAAACCATATCCTTGCCTAGAATGTGGGAAACGTTTTAGAGGTAATTCTGAACTTATTAGACATCGAAGAACTCACACTGGAAAGAGACCATATGCTTGCTCAGAATGTGGGAAATACTTTACAAGGAAAGCTATTTTTCTTATACATCAAAGAATTCACACAGGAGAAAAAACATATTATTGCTTAAAATGTGGGAAATGTTTCAACCAAAAATCGCTGCTTAATACGCATCAAAAATGTCATACTAAAGAGAGACCTTACTCTTGCTCTAAATGTGAAAAGTGTTTTAGGAGTAAAACAACGCTTGGAAGACATGAGAGAGGTCACACTGCAGAGAAATGTATGAAAAGTTCAATTATAATTTGAACATTTCTTATGAGAGAATATTTTGAACTATATTGGATTTTTTTAAATGATATCTAGAAGTCAAACACTGGAAGCAAATTCTAGCTTTACTTACAATGTATAGGATTTATTACTTAAAATGTTAATCAGAAAGTTCTCACAATAAAGCGATCCTGGGTGTGTATAATACACCTTTTTATTATACACTTGATTATTCACATGAATGTTTCTTAGTAGCTTGAAGCATTTTAGACGTCAAAGAATTCATAGTTGAATTCATATTCAGAGTAGAAACATATACATGATACTAGGTTTATTGTGAAAAGTTGTGTGTCAAATCAAAATAAAAAACTTGACATTTAATAATTCACCAGTTTGTTTTTAATAAACTTTTGGTAAAACAATCATGTTTTGCTTTTGATGTTATATAGGACACAATCAAAATGTAATATGTTTCCCATCTTGAATGATGATTGCAATGCTATTAAGCAATAGTATGTTAAAAGTAATACTGTACAGTAATACTTCTAGTGCTCATTACTCACATTGGACCAGGTTTTTATAAAGGGTGCTAGGATTGTAAAATGTCTGCCTTTTGCAAAAGTGTACATGTCACAACTTCAGTACAGATCTGGATTCTCAAGATCCACACTTCAGCACCGGTTTGCACGCTGATGCGTTTCCATTAGCAGGTGAACACCAGTAGGAGTGTAGGTGGTATCCTGAGTGGTGGTGGATTTTTCCAAGGTTTACCATATACATTACATGATTCAATGCTACTGGTTACTCTGTGATAGTGGCTACATCACAATTACATTTACTCTGCTGTGAAAAGTGTCAAAGAGAAAGCTATTACAGAAGAGGACTCAACCATCATGTCACTAGACAAGAGAATGATTTCATAGAAAATACATCAAAATGTTTTGTATTTGTAGTAACTCTTAGGTTTTTAGTATTTTTTGGATCTTAAAGAACCAGTGTGAAAGTTGCTCACCGCAATACCCTTCTACCATATATACACAGGATTAAACAGTATGTATACTGAGCTGTGTATGACATTGTGTGTTACTGGGACAATATACAGTGACACTAGGGGAGAGGTGACTGCTGGGAATGGGACATTATACAGTGACACCAGGGGATGTGTGTGACTGGAGAGGTGACTGCTGGAAATGGGACATTATACAGTGACGGGATATGTGTGACTGGAGAGGTTCCTATAAGGTGTCAGGATGTCACTGTTTGTTTCTTCTTGGAGGAGTGGGAGTATGTAGAAGAACCTAAGAATCTCTACAAGGATGTGTTGATGGAGAATCACTAGATAGATCTAGTGACACAAATATTCCAGAGTATGCCACAGTTCCCTTTATTCACAAGAGCACACAGAGCACACAGAGGAATGTCACAAGTCTCAAACAAGATTATTATTACACATGAAAGTCAATATGTTTTTATTTTATTTTTTCAAAACTCTATTTTTTATACATAGAAATATTATTTTAGAAATAAAGAAATACTCTCTCTACACATAAATCTTAGCAGCAAGAGGTTACAGTTATTATTCATGATAATAAACTCACGGGTCTCCAAGCTTTCAACACAGACAAGGTCTATTTGGGTATCAGAGAGGGCGATGTTATTAAAGAACTCAAAAAAAGAGAAGCCAAATGGATCTTCTGCTTAGGTACCGTAACACCTTGAGGTCTGAAAGATTTTAGCAGTTATTCAGCCTATTAGGACTAAGTCAAGCATTGTCCCATTAGTGGATCTCTGGATCTTGAAAGTCTGTACATGCGAGGAAAGACCACTCTCCTCGCACATACTCAGGACCTTAAATGTAATGCACTGGCTTCACGGAATACGGGGCCAGAGTGTAACCGTAAATTGTATGTAAAGGCTTAACCAAGCTTATAAAGTACGATTTGCATACGGGCCCTCTCCCACAGTGGGTCAATTTACTATCTTTCTGTTCAGGAGCCAGATTTACAAAGGTGCAGGTTTGGAAAAGTGGAGATGTTGCCCATAGCAATCAATCAGATTCTAGCTGACATTCTCTAGTATGCAATAGTTAAAAGAGATTTAGAATCTGAGTGGTTGCTATGCACTATTCCAAACCTGTAGTTTAGTAAATCTGTCCCCAAGTCTCAGTAATCTCGATAAAGCTTTGAAGTGAAATATGCATTGGTTTTCCAGGGGCTCCCTGCTCTCGGCTCCCAATACTGTGGCAGCCAATGTTTTTAGCCTAAGGGTTTTTTGTAATTTTATTTATCCAGTTAACTTGGTCCTCATTAGGGCATAACAGTAATTGCATTATATAAGCAGCGCTGTAGCTAATCAGCTCTGTGCTTAGAATAAACATTCCAAGCGAAGCAGAAGCTCAGTCATTAGGAGCTGGTACTTGTATGCGCAACTTTTTATGTTTCTTTGGCAGCACAGTGGCTCAGTTAGCATTGTGTTTCACAGCACTGATGTCATGGGTCTGTGTGGGTTTCCTCTGGGTGCTGGTAGGTTAATTGGCTGCTGAATAAAATTAACCCCAGCGTGTGTCTGTGTTAAGGAACTTAGAATGTAGCTCCAATGGGACAGGGACTGATGTGAATGTGAAATATTTTATGTAAAGCGCTGTGTAATCAGATAGCACTATATAAAAACCTCTTAATAAATTAAATAAAGACTGTAAATTAGAGTTGCCCGCAGCTACTGTCCTTAATAGGGGAATAATAATTCCTAATAAACAGCTAATCTTGCAGAGAACATTTATAATATGATTCCTATGATTAAAAATTCAGTGGTTCATAAGAATTGTTACTAGAAAAAAGCACTTTATGATATTTAAATATCTCACTTTACTATGGCCCTTATTAAGGCACATGTTAGGATAAACTATCTATTACATAGTGTTCCATGCAGAAAAGTTATTAAAATAAGTGCAAGTCTACAAGTTTTGCATATCTATTAGCATTCCATTAGAATCAGGAACTTTATCAATATAAGCTTATAATTAAGATAAAGGAATACAAAACCACAAGCTAAATTGTCATATTATTATTTATTATATTTTATTATACTCAATCAACTAATAATTTCTGTCTTGTAAGTTTAGTCAATAACTATAATTGAAAGTGAACATTAAACAACATAATGAACCTAATATTTCAATTGACACTACTTTCTGATTGCATTTTATTGCTTGGTTACTGCTTCCGAGTAATTTCTAAAGGGCTAATTGAGCACCCATGTTTACATTTGGGGCTCAGTGTTTGTAAGGGTTAATTTTATTTCCCCAATGGGTGATGGATAACCCCCATATATTTCTGTTGACAGGGAACCCAGTATTTTTTTGTCTATTCACAATGTCTTGTGCTGGAACACCACAGTCTGCTCCACCAGTATTATAATAAGAAAACACCACAAGTCTGCTCCACCAATATTATAACAGGACACCACAGTCTGCTCCACCAGTATTATAATAACAAAACAGCACAGTCTGCTCCACCAGAATTATAATAACAAAACACCACAGTCTGCTACACCAGTACACCACAGTCTGCTCCACCTGTATTATAATAACAAAACAGCACAGTCTGCTCCAACAGTATTATAATAACAGGACACCACAGTCTGCTCCACCAGTATTATAATAGCAAAACATCACAGTCTACTCCACCTGTATTATAATAACAAAACAGCACAGGCTGCTCCACCAGTATTATACTAACAGAACACCACAGTCTGCTCCACCAGTATTATACTAACAGAACACCAGTCTGCTCCACCAGTATTATAATAACAGAACAGCACAGTCTGCTCCACCAGCATTATAATAACAGAACACCACAGTCTGCTCCACCTGTATTATAATAACAAAACAGCACAGTCTGCTCCACCAGCATTATAACAGAACACCACAGTCTGCTCCACCAGTATTATACTGACAGAACACCACAGTCTGCTCCACCATTATTATAACAGGACACCAATGACTGCTCTAGTGGATGTGCTACTATCCACCCCTCGCCTGGACCATGTTACACAGGATAACAATGAGTTAATAAGTGTTTCCTGCTCCCTGCTACATGGAGAGCAAAATCCTGGATATGACTTCCGGTTCCACAGCATAAAGCTTCAACAAAATGGCCGCTGTTCCGGTGAGTAGTGGGATGGTATAAGACAGGCTCCGATGGAAACCACGCCCCTACAGTCTCATTGGTTCACAGGCTCTATGTGACAGCTACAGCTTTCCAACTGTAAATACAGTGATGCTGGCGAGGGGGCGTGGTCACAGAGCTTTCAGGCGCCATTTTGGAACTTGGAAGCAATTTTACTCCAACATCTTCACCATCCGGGTTATAGACTGTGATACTGACCCAGGGAGGAGGTAATAACCCTACAGTCATCATCATCATCATCTAATACAGAGGGGGAGGGGTCTAGTAGAGAAATAACAGCTCTAGTCTAGGGGACCTGTGAGAGATGATGATTATATAGAGGAGATGGGGCTGTAATTCTGGATATATAGAGGAGAGGGGGCTGTAATACTGGATATATAGAGGAGAGGCTGTAATACTGGATATATAGAGGAGAGAGGCTGTAATACTGGATATATAGAGGAGAGGGGCTGTAATACTGGATATATAGAGGAGATGGGGCTGTAATACTGGATATATAGAGGAGAGGGGCTGTAATACTGGATATATAGAGGAGGGGGCTGTAATACTGGATATATACAGGAGAGGGGGCTGTACTACTGGATATATAGAGGAGAGGCTGTAATACTGGATATATAGAGGAGAGGGGGCTGTAATACTGGATATATAGAGGAGAGGGGCTGTAATACTGGATATATAGAGGAGAGGCTGTAATACTGGATACATATGATGTGTAAAATAGCTCAGCATACTATTATACTATTATGTAGGAGATGATTATTTGTATTAGTATATAGAGGATAGTGGACTGTTGCACTGGATATAGTAAGACATCTGATCACACTATGCTATATGAGATGATTATTATCTAGTGGAGAGATCTATAAGAGGAATAAGACAGATCCCATCACAGTGTTTATTATTGTTATCACTATGTCCAATTCACTAATAAATAGAATGAATACAATAGATTCTTGATCCCCTGTTACTGTGTATGTTATATTAATACCAATAATAATAATAACAATAATAATAATAATAAAGGATATGTGACCTGACTGAGTGCAAGGTCTGACATAAACCATGTTGACCGCAGTGGATTTGTGTCGTTTTGAAAGATGGTAAAAACAAATGATCGGTTTATCGTGTGTGTACAAGTCAGACCAGGGGCCAGATTTAGAAACTGCGGATTTCGAAAAGTGGAGATGTTGCCTATAGCAACCAATCAAATTCTAGTTCTCGCTTTCCTATTACATACTAGAGAATGTTAGCTAGAGTCCAGGTGGGTATACAGGGACTAGGTAATAAGCCAGATACCAGGAAGCAGAGGGGCATAGTAAATAGCAGACAGACAAGACAGAGGCCCTGTGGCAAGCAGCCAGATGACCAAATATAAAGAGCCCAGACAAGGCAACAATAACAGTTACAGGCTAGAGCAGACTATATCACCAGCAAGGGAGAGTTCTCTTAATCATTGAAAAGCCAATCAAAGCTGAAGAACCTTCCTTCCCCAGCTATTAGTCACCAGCTGAGCTCTATTTAATTATGCTAGCACCTTAAACAGAAGCTATGGCTGTGCTGTTTACACAGCTACCTGCCTGCTTAGCAACAACTATGATTGCTGTGATCCAGCCATCTGAGAGAGCAGCATCCCGGCTGCCTAGCAACAACCAGGGTCTGATTTAGCAGCAAGGAGAGAAAATGTAAACATATAGAAAACTGATAATACAAGTTATTTGTGCCTGTCCTTGTATTTATCATTATTATAGATTATTTTCTAGCATAAATAACAATAATAATGTCTTTCACCACATAGGATAAAGCAGTAGAGAAAAAGGTGTGGTGACATTATACAGTGACACCAAGGGATATGTGTGACTGACTGGAGAGGTGACTGCTGGGAATGGAATATTATACAATGACATCAGGGGATGTGTGTGACTGGAGAGGTGACTGCTGGGAATGGAATATTATACAGTGACATCAGGGGTGTGACTTGACTGGAGAGGTGACTACTAGGAAAGGGGCATTATACAGTGACACCAGGGGATGTGTGTGACTGGAGGGGTCATTATTCAGTGACACCAGGGGATGTGTGTGACTGGAGAGGTGACTGCTGGGAATGGGACATTATACAGTGACACCAGGGGATGTGTCTGGCTGATTGATGACTGTATCATTGTGTGTATCAGGTTCCTATAAGGTGTCAGGATGTCACTGTTCACTTCTCCATGGTGGTGTTGGAGTTTATAGAAGGACACACGGAGTTTGAATAAGGATGTGATGATGGAAATTCACCAGCATTTTACATCACTGGGTAAGAGGAGACTTTTGTTAAGAATAAAGTAGTTTTAAGGGCCAATTCAATGGAAAGATATTGATAGAACAGTATATTTGGTTACTGTGGACTAGATTCAGAGTTTGAATATAAGAGAGGAAAGTTACACCTGGGAAAAGCTGTGTTGATTTCAGGGGAGGCAATTTTCATCTGTTGCACACAGTATTACAGTTGAAAGGTGATGTTTCCCAGCCCAAGTCTACATAACAGTGTAAAAGTGCAGCTGATCACTATCTGTGTGCACTAAGCAAAAGCAAAGTATTCTCCCTGCATGCAATCAATAACATTACTTTGACTCCCCCTGAAATCTACATGATTTTGCCCAGGTGTAACTTTGGGTCTGTGTGTCTCCTACAGATGGATCCAGTAACCGAAACGCCACTGAGTCACAAGATCATACAGAGGACAGTTACAGTATCCCACAGGAAAATCTGGTAGAATCTTCAACATAGAATCATTGAATGTGACGGGACACTTGGCTCCTCCAATTTTTTTTTAAACTTTATTAACCCTATTTGACTTAATTTTGTTTAGGATTTAGGGTATCCCTATGTTTATTGCAAGCATTTTATTGTGTTAGCTGTCATATCCCCTTGACTCTTCTCTGCTCCAAGCTATACATGTTACTTCCTCCAGTCTTTCTTTGTATGTTGTGTGACACAGGCCATACACCATTTTATTATTGTATATTTATAAGGCGCCACACGGTATCTGCAGATTCGTACAAAGACAAAAGTTACATATATAACACAATTAACAGACGGGGTAAAAATTTGTGTAAATAAGGAAGACAATACAAGTACTATGCAAAAATAAAACACAGTACAAAAATAGCAGAACAATATGTATGAAATATATAGATGCTGGATATGTATGTAGGAGCAGGTGAATAAGGAGAGAGATAATATGTATAGGAGATAGAGATACTGGATATGTGTGTAGGAGCAGGTGAATAAGGAGAAAGATAATAGGTATGGGAGATAGAGATGCTGGATATGTGTGTAGGAGCAGGTGAATAAGGAGAGAGATAATATGTATAGAGAAAAAGGTGGGAGGAGATGATGACAGGGTAGGGGGATGATGACAAGAGGAAGGAGGACCCTGCTCATAAAAGCTAACATGCTAAGTGAGAGAGGGAAAACAAACATGAGACACAATGATGAGGATGGGGAGGGCAGATAAGCTTAGGTGGAGGAAGGGTAGGCTAGCCTGAAGAAGTGGGGTTTAAGGGAGCAAATTGCGTCATCAAGTCCCTCCCTGTCCCTAGAAACACTAGTATACTAGGGTTGCTAGGCAGGGGGGCAGGACGTGAGGCTGTGGTTTTCATGAAATCACGAGCCTCTAGTCACTTGCGGAAGATTTGCCGGCTCTCCCGGGATACCGGGAGAACTGCCCGAAGTCCAGGAGTCTCCCGGACATTCCGGGAGAGTCAGCAACCCTGCTTTACGATGCATAAGATCTGCCGCGTGGATATGCAGTGCCTTCCCACAGCAGGATTTGCACATGCAGCATGCGTATTGCTTATTGGGCCCTGGATCAGGCCTCTAGTGACTACCTGACACCGAAAAAAAAAAAAAAAAGTTTAAAAACCGCTAATCTAGAGAAAAACTCCAGTGCAGCAGTCACACATAATCCTGATATGTTCTTTCCCACTGACCCCAACACAAGTGCAGGGTAGTTCATTCTTGATAAAATAATGGAAATGGTGGCCATGTTTCATTGTTTCATGAGAGCGCTTGTTGGTAAAAATGTAGTAAAATTCATAAAAACTTATTACAAATTAAATCCAATTAATAAAAA
>WWET01003829.1:99562-110462 GCA_011038615.1 Limnodynastes dumerilii | reverse complement strand
TCCCTACAGATGTCAGCACAGGTGAGTAATATACGTTAGATGCAGTCACAGCTTCTGTTCTCCTCTTGAGCCGTTCCTTTGTTCTCTGTTCTGGTTATTATTTCCACTATATTATGCACATCTCCTCTGCCTTTATGCTTATCCACAGCTTTTAAGGTGCCTGACTGACTGATCCAGGTTATTCAATGGTTTAACAGGGGCATATTCAGTTACAATCTATGGAAGATAATGACCTCCCCTCCTTTATGGGTAGCCTCAGTCTATTATTATTATTCAGGAACATATTACATAACAATTTACAATTTTAAACAAACTTTCTGAAATAACGACTGGATAATAATAGTCAGATTGGGCTGCAACAGGGACCTGCTCATAAGCTTGGAATCTATAGGACAATAGGGTCTAATACATGAGAGTAAGTTCTGCACATCACAAATGGGGGAAGGTAACACAGTAACATGGGGGTAGATCCAGAACTACGTTTGCCGTACGTTTACTTGCGTAGCGTATTTTCGCGTGCGTACCTTCTATACACTCCCCTAGTAACACCCCTTGAATGTACGTATTTTGTCCGAGATCCGCTTTCCAAACCCTACCTTAACTTTTGCCAACGTAATCGCAGTGATCCGCACACGTACGTATGGGCAACACGTATTTACGCAGCTAAGCACGCCCATACTGTACACTTTAAATACAAACCCCCGCCTACTTAACGTATTTCAGACGTATTTTGGACTCACGTAAAATTGGCACGCCCACACGTAAGAATTTACGTGACACATACGTGAATGGCCCATACGTTCACAATTACGCTACGTTACTGAGCGTATTTTGTATGGTGCGTATGCGCAGTACTTACCAAAAGGCGATTTTACGTCTCCGCCACGCAGAAATTCGCTCACAAGCGTTGTTCTGGATCTGGCCCATGGTGATTAGAAGACGTGAGATTATGAACCAGGTTCCCTCATCCATATATTTTCCAAGATCATTGATTAATACAGGGTTCAACAAATGCCAGACATTTAGACAATGGGCCTGATCCAGACCTACGCTCGGGTGCGTTTTTACGATGGACGTAAGCGTAAAAACGGACATTTGACTTACTGCGCATGCTCGAGGCAGATGCTACGCTCATGTTACACTACGAAAGTCTGAGCGTATGGGCCTTGAGCGTACCAGCTTCGTTACTACGCTCGAGGGGGCGTGCCTGCCATATGAAAGCCGTAAATACGCACCGAGGGCGGGGTGACCCATTTCAATTGTACAGTATGGGCGTGCTAAGCGGCGTAACTACGCAAGGAGCGTTACGATCGCCGCAGTAACGCTTTGGAAAGTTAGGGTAGGAGAGTAAGACGGCAAAAGTAAGTACGAACAGGGGGAGTGCCTAGGGGAGCGCATCGGAGGTATGCTGGCGTAAATACGCTACGTAGGTCTGGATCAGGCCCATAGTGGCCCGTCTCTGCATGCTTGGGAGCGTTGTAACCCACATCACCAAGACTTGGGGGATGGGTACATTGCCTAGTGGTAGCAGTGCAGACACTGTCTAGACCACCGCTGTAGACCAATGACTGTGCTGGTGGCTGCATGCATTGGCTGGAAGCTGCTGAGTACAGGCTCCCAGCAGCGTGATGCTGATGTTACATGAAAGCTGCTGGGAGCCTGTTTCTGAAGCTCGAGAAAAGCCCTGATTCACAGGACAAGGAAGTGTCTGTAACGCAGCTCTGAGGCAAGGTTACGGGGGAGGATTTGGTGTGGGGCATATACAGACCTTTTTTGGGAAGGATAATTTCAGTGGAATTAAGGAGGATTAAAAGGGCAAATATAGACTATATGCCCCGTAATAAAACCCTAAACTATGCAACACCTCCCATAGGAAGGGCCACTCCACCGGTCTATTAAACACGTCTCCGTTATTGTTTGTGCTTCTTACAGCTGGAACCGGTAATGGAAATACCCCAGAGAGATGCTCCCGACCTCTTTATTGCCAGGCTTATGCAGAGGTAAATGTCCCGGCCCCTCAGGACTCTCCGGTACAGTAGTTGGATTATTCAGTTATAAATGACATTCTGTCCAGTAAATCAAAATGACCAACATGAAAAGCTGGCCCTCACTGGTGGAATGTCATTGGGTAGAGAATATCTAATGGTTATATTATGATCTAAACCAGGATAAGGTTCATTTATGTTATTTAGACTTGGGATAGGAAACATCATCTCTCATCTGTAATACTGTTAGTGTTTGCAACAGATGAAATATGGCTCCCCTGCAATTGCCATGGTTTATCCCAGGAGCAACTTTCCTCTCTTATTTTCTATCTCTGAATCTAGCGCATAGACTTTAATTATGTTTTAAAAGCTGTTGGTCTATTTTGCAGATATAACCCCATTTTATGGATTACCTTTTGTTTTTTCAAACCTAATAGTTCAGTGTATACAGACCTCTCTCTCTCTTCTGTATCATTATCACCATTGGAGATGAGCAGAGTGTGTGCCTGTATAACATAAGGATTTAGATGTAAGGGAGGCTGCGGAAAATAGGAGGTGATCCAGTTACAATAAACTTTGATACGTGACAGCAGAGGAAAATTATCTCCGCTAGTGACTGTGTATAGTAAAAAGCTTCAGATATGATGTTATTATAACTGTAAAAGTTCTCTCATAGCTTATGTGATGAGACTGTGGCTCTGATTCTCAACTAAGAAGCTGCGGCTTCAGTATCGAAACATTTTTTAAGCAGCCTTAAGTGTCAGTGATCCAAGTCTGTAATTGACTGATCCTCGCCATGGCAGGGTCTGCTACCTGACACGTTCACCTTCAACTCACATGTTACATTGTGGAGACCAATAGAAAGGCGTCCACAGGTTATTGTCAGCGGAGACCAAAAATTCACCAAATTTATGTTATGATTACTGACTGCTTGATACAAGGAACACGGAAGCTCAAATAAACTTAAAGAGATTTTATTGAAGATAACAGATAACAGGGTCCAGAATATAAACAGATGGGTAATAAACAAAAGTCCGGCAGGATAAACTGTATAGCAACAGTGATGGCTTGAACAAGATACAAGGCAGTCAGTTCAGGGTAGGTAACAGCAGGCTTGACTTGAATGCAATAGGCTGGCAAAACTGTATAGCAACAGTGATGACTTGAACAAGATACAAGGCAAACAGGTCAGGGTTAAAACCAGAATGGAAGCTGCTCAATCAATTTAATAAGTAAAGATTGTAGAAGCAGAGATCCAGGCACTGCTGGGACCAGTGGTGCCACGAGGCAAGGCAGACAGGTCAGGGTTGCAGGAGCACCAGCATCAGCAGACAGAATCCGACAGCAGGCACGATCAGCACGCTATGAAGTTCAGAAGCTCACAGAAACAGGAAGCTGGAAGCTATGACCCACACCTGTGCTCTGGAAACAAGGGGCAGAAATCCCTAGTCCACAGGTGTGGAATAATGAACACAAAATGAGGAGTCCCAGACAGCAGCCACTAGTGGTAGGTGAAAGAAATGTCCACAACAATGTTACATTCAGGTCTGCCCCTATGGGCAGAACAAGAAGTAGCAGTCCAGGATGTAACAATTTATACAGTTTATGCTCCTTTGTTCCAATTTGGTGGATGTTCCCTTTATCTAAATGTTAGGAAGCAAATATTGATTTGATTTAGATTTCTCTTCTGTTCAGTCACTTTACATTTTGTTAATTGCTAAAAATAAACTATTAACGCCCCCTTGTTCAGATTTATCATTGGCTCTCTCCAGTGCCAAGGTCAGAAACCACCAACCTTTGCCATAGGAGTTACCATGACTACCATTACCATGACTACATGACACAATCTACAGTCACTTTAAACCAAAAATGCTGTAGTGTCTGGAGAAAAGTAAAAATATTTTCATGGGTTAATTTCAAGGGGTGTGGGTCCCCGGAAAGAATGGCCCTTTTTCTCCCAGCCAGTTTCGAACTGGTTGGAATTTCGAGTAACCGATCCACGGAGCACCGAACACGGTGCTTCAAAGGGTAAGCGTGAAAACTACCTCAACCCTTCCCCTAATTCTAACCCTAACCCTCCCCTTCCATTACCCTAACCTTCCCTTCCCCACAGCCTGACCCTAACCCACCATCTCCCGCAGCCTTACCTTAACCCTCCCTTCCCTGCAGCCTGACCCTAACCCTCCATCTCCTGAAGCCTGGCCCTAACCCTCCATCTCCTGCAGCCTGACCCTAACCCTCCCTCTCCCGCAGCCTCACCCTAATCCTCCCTCCCTCGCAGCCTGACCCTAACTCTGGAGAGGTTACTCACCTCTCCCGTGTTGCGATTCCTGTGGTAGCAGGGGCGGGGTTTCCAAAAAGGAATGGGTGAGTATATTGATCATAATACTCGCCCATTCTGAAAAAAAGTTTCTAAAATGGAGGGGTATTCGAAATAGGGGCATACGAAAAGGAACTTTCGGATGCCCCTATTTTGGAAATCCCTCATTCAATGTAGTGAATGCAACTGATTTCAAGAGAGCGCTACAGTTTATACTCCTTTCATGTACAGCGTTGGTTTTGTATCTTAATAGGGCATCATCCTGGACCCCTCCCCCCCATATATCTTGCATTAGCGTTTGTCATCCGTTGCTTTTGAAGTACAGTCCACAGTAGAAAAGTACTGGAAAGCTAAGAATTTGGAATTTGCTTAAATGGGACACTCTAATTTGAAGACTAACAAGATCTCTACCTCTATTTAGACGACTTATATACAGCCATTGTTAACCCCTTTGTTTTCTGAAACACCTAGGATAAAAACTGCAGAAATTTTCATATCATAATTAAAGAAGAGATAAAAGATGAAGAAGAAGAGATACCTGTTATGATTAAGGAACCAGAAAACCATATAGACACTGAACCAGGTAATTTAGATAAAAATAACAACAGCAAAAAAAAAAAAAACCTCAATACAGAAAAAGGTTTCACATTCTCCATGGTCAGTGCTTTTCTACACCTTTCTCTGGCACTAAAATATAATTAGGATAAGACAGCAGGAGAATCATATATCACCAGACCCTATTAAACTCCTGCTCTCCTTCTGACATCATATCAATGTGTTCTGCCTGCCAAGGGATCAGACTGATTTCCACCTTACACATCAAGGGAAATGGGCTTCTATTTAATCTTAATTAAAGTGGCTTCTAGATTTCTTAATATGCAAAATAATATATTTTACTTTTAAATTACACAGCCCAGACATTCTTT
Source organism: Limnodynastes dumerilii (assembly GCA_011038615.1). Taxonomy (NCBI): domain Eukaryota; kingdom Metazoa; phylum Chordata; class Amphibia; order Anura; family Limnodynastidae; genus Limnodynastes; species Limnodynastes dumerilii. Next base: position 105,231 of record WWET01003829.1, on the reverse strand, counting down.
TTCCATATGTTATGTTTTAACTCCTTTTGAAGGGAAAAAGCAAATTGTTTCCTTGGCTATTCTAGACTGTTTGCTTAGAATACTTTGCTTAGAATACTTAAAATCATTTTTTATACATTTTTTTTAAATCCCCAGATTGTAAAATAGAAGATTCTGCTGCAGAAAACTCTTCTACTTCTTTAAATATACATCAAGTTATTTACTCTACAGAATTATCATGTAACGCTACAGATGAAGAGCATTTATATGGTAAATCAGATAATGTTATACAAAGACCATTCAGTACACTTGGCAAAATATTTCCATGCTTTGAATGTGACAAGTGCTTTACTCAAAATGCAGCTCTTGTAAGACATCAGAGAACTCACACAGGGGAGAAGCCATTTTCATGTTCTGAATGTGGAAAATGTTTTACTCGCAAATCAGTTCTTGCTGAACACCAGAGAATCCATACAGGTGAAAAGCCATTTTCATGTTCTGAGTGTGGAAAATGTTTCACACAGAGATCAGGTCTTGTTATACATCAAAGAATTCACACAGGAGAAAAAACATTCTCCTGTTCAGAATGCAGGAAATATTTTACCCAGAAACCAAATTTCCACGACAGAAAGAAAAAGACGTCCTGCTCAGACTGCATGTTGAATCTTGAACATAAAGGAAAACATACTGTTGAGAAACCTTTTATATGCTCAGTGTGTGGGAAGTGTTTTAAACACAAATCAAAACTTAAAACACACCAGAGAATTCATACAGGTGAGAAGCCATTTCCATGTTCTGAATGTGAAAAATGTTTTGCACAGAAATCTGATTTTGTTAAACATCAACGAGTCCACACAGGTGAGAAGCCATTTAAATGTTCTGATTGTGGAAAATGCTTTACACAGGAAACAAATCTTGTTTACCATCAAAGACTTCATGCAGGAGAGAAACCTTTTCCTTGCACTAAGTGTGGGAAATGTTTTACACAGAAAGCAAGTCTTGAAAAACATCAAAGAACGCACATTGATGGGAAACCTTTTCCATGTTCTGAATGTGGCAAACGGTTTACACAGAAATCTATCCTTGTTATTCATCAGAGAATTCACACAGATGAAAAGCCATTTTCATGCTCTGATTGTGGGAAATGTTTTAAACAGAGATCAGGTCTCATTCATCATCAGAGACTTCACACAGGTGAGAAGCCGTTTCCATGCTCTGAGTGTGGGAAATGTTTTAGGCTGAAATCAAGTTTTATCAAGCATCAGAGAATTCACACAGGTGAAAAGCCATTTCCATGTTCAGAATGTGGTAAATGTTTTACACAGGAATCAATCCTTATTGTGCACCAGAGAACTCACACAGGTGAGAAACCTTTTTCGTGCTCTCACTGTGGAAAATGTTTTAAACAGAAATCAAATCTTGTTGATCATCAGAGAGTCCACACAGGTGAAAAGCCATTTTTATGTTCTGAGTGCGGAAGATGTTTTGCAAAAAAGTCAACATTTGTTAAACATCAGTTAAGTCATACACAATTAAACAGGTGACAATGTATTTGTATATTTTAAGTGTAAAGTTTTAAAAATAATGAAGCAAATCATTTGTCGACCTAGATACTGCATTGATTCAGCTCACAGATTCTCTTTCTGGCTAGGAAGGATTGCACTGATACACTGTGTGTTATTTTCCATTTTTTCATATTTGAGCTTTGAATTTTGTATTCATATATGACCAATGGATTAGTGTACTCATGTCACTGTGTTTATTTGTCCATATCCTGTAAGTTTTAATAATAAAAATGGCAACAGTAAAAAAAAATATATAAAACAAAACATTGTGTTTTTTTTGTTTTTTTTACAAATATGTTTTTATTATAGATTTTTAGATCAAAAATACAATAAATATCTTGAGGGGAAAGTTGTTGGAGCTAACAGGGCTAACACTTATGTTGGTTGGTCAAAGTAAGATTTCCAAATCCTAAGGTTATTGGTATATATTGCTTTTATAAGCACCTTTTTGAGCAGGACCAAGTAGCTTTAAGTGCCGTTTTAGCAAGGAGGGTGTCATGAAAAATAATACAAACTGGGCAGCATTGTGGCTTAGTGGTTAGCATTTGATTTTCTGGATGCTTTGTTTTCCTCCCACACTCCAAAAACATGCTACTAGGTTAATTGGCTGCTGACAAAATTAACCCTAGTCTGTCTGTCTGTGGGTGTTAGGGAATTTAGACTGTGAGCTCCAGAATGACAAGGACTAATGTAAATAACAAATATTTTCTGTACAGCGGTGAGGAATTAATGACACTATATAAATAACAGTGACGTTAACAGTGAATTATATTTAAATAGAGTGTGTCTGGGTATAGTAATTGTATACTGAGTTTATTTATCATATTTAGAGAAGATTTAGTCTACTCCTGTGTTTCATTAATAATACACTAGAGGGTGCATAGTATGTCAGTATGCACTTATATAAGATGATCTGCTAAGAAGTGATAGACAGACATATTAATCAGAAGGCCAAGCAGCAAGTCATACACACAGTAGGGATGCAGACTCCAGCACAAAAACGCGGTTTCCAAAATAGTGACAGCCGAAAGCTAATTTTCGTCTGTCTCTATTTTGAAAATAGTGCTACTTAGAAGACTTTATTAATGAATGTGTACGTATTGTATGAATTTATTTTTCGGCATACTTACTCATTGATTAATTTGGAAACCGCCACACACTTGCCGCACCGGACCAGACAGATGAGTATTATAGGGGATTCTATGGGGAGTCTTAGGATCAGGCTGCGGGGAAGGGAGTGTTAGGGCCAGATTTGCTAAGCTGCGGGTTTGGAAAAGTGGAGATGTTGACTATAGCAACCAATCAGATTCTAGCTCTCACTTTCCTATTACACACTAGAGAATGTCAGCTAGAATCTGATTGGTTGCTATGGGCAACATCTCCACTTTTCCAAACCCGCAGCTTAGTAAATCTGGCCCTTATTGTCAGGCGGCGGGGAGGAGACGGTTAGGGTAAAGGAAGGGGAGGTTTTGGGTTAGCGTAATAGAAGGGGACGGTAGGAGTAAGGATTAGGATAGGGTTTGGGGTTACATCAATAATCACCATTCACCACTACATCTTTGTTCTTCGGAGGATTGATTGCTTCTCCTCGGCAAGGCAGAAGCAATCAATTTGACAGCCAGTTCACAACTGGCTGGTATAAAAGGCCCTTTCGAGTCGCTGATCCACACACCCCACAGTATGACCCCTAGATCAGGCCTGGCCCACCTGCTGCTCTCCAGGTGTTGTGAAACTACCACTCCCAGCATGCTTTGTCAGGTATCGGCTATGCTTGTGCAGTCAAAGCATGCTGGGACTCGTAGTTTCACAACACCTGGAGAGCCGCAGGTGGGCCCGGCCTGCCTGAGGTGAATATGATGGATTACGATTATAACCACTCCTATATAACACATGTGCTTTTAAGGCCTGAAGCATAATAGAAGTATAATAGAAGTATAAAAGGGTTTTTAATACTTTTGGTGCGGTCATTCAATTATTCTATTACTACAATTTTCCTGAATCTTTAAATTGGTTTAAAATAAACGTGGTGATATCTAAGAGCAGAACCTCAGCAAATTATTATGCATAACTCAGCTACTGCATTGTGTGAACTTACTGTTATCCGTTCAGTGATACAAAGCTGTAGCCCAGGCGTGGGTAACCTTTGGCACTCCAGATGTTATGAAGCCACAACTCCCAGTATCCGGGGGCCTGGAGGAGAGGGGTGCTCCTGTCAGCCACTCCCCCTGCACTGTAATCAAGCTGTCAGCCTCTGACATCTTCTGTCAGGCAGCGGTCCCGCTCACCCCTGTCCCCATTTCTGCGTGGCTGCGTCTAGTCCTGCCCATCCACACTCAGGCCCTATCTCCTTGCTATTAGGTCTAAATCTGTCGACTTCCACCGCTGGCAGTATCCTCCAGGGCAACTGGTTGCCTAGAGTCCCACTGGTTTACTGTGCCTGCATGAGGCCAGTTCATATCAATGACACGCTACATATTTCATCAACCGTTGCTTGAATTAATGGTTTGCCAAATGGTGATGGGATTGACTTTATGGAACCTCCAGCCAGCATGGCTCACTTTTCTGAATCTCCACAGTCTTCAAGGTGTCCATTATGTTACACGTGACGAAGAAGATGAGAAACCCAATGTCAAGAATTTACTCTACTCTAACACATACTGTGCTCTAAAATGTGTGGCCGATAGAAAACAATCAGATGTAAATGGCAGAAAGATACAACATGGAGCCCGATCCAGAGCTGAAACCAAAATGGCAGACATCCAAATCTTAAGGTGCACGCAGTTTAGAATGCCCAGGCATGCTGTGTAGCAATGTGGAGCCGACAAGCTCAATGCTCCGAGGTGTCATTCATATGTACATTCATAATTCATTCATTCATATTCGCCTTATTTGGATTGCTGTGCGTGCTCCACAGCTGCTCCCATGGTTGTCCATTGCGGAGGACGTACCTCAGAGTCGGGAAAGGTTTGGGGAGGTAAGCTGGAGTTAGACGGTTCCCCTTTCTCTTCAACCCACACCCAGAGAGAACCGGAATTCAGAAAATACTTAATCAAACATTTTCATCCATCTGAGATAGCGGAGTCATCAAAAGAGTTAAATTAATGCCCTTCAAAGTTCTTACAACTGTACAAAGGATCATATTTCTCTTTATTATGTGCTGTATTATCCAAGTACAGAATAAAATACCAAACCAAGATACAGCTGCTGCAAAGAAAGGCCATGTAAGTAAGGACAGTTTTGATATTTGTACACATACACATTACACAGTAGACTTTTAAATAAATTCTTAAATAATTCATAATTAATTTTTTTTATTTTTTATAAATTCTGTAAAATTACTACTTGCAATTATTTGCACCTAATATGCTGTGAAAACTCAACTACATAGAAAAATATTACACTCACAGTTATATTACGGAGTTGATAACTTCATTTGTTGACAAGTTTAAATTTGTTTCATATGTCCAAAAATTTCATGTTTACAGCCAACATTGGTCAAAAAGCCATTTGTAATACTAAGCACAAAGCTGATAACTCTATAACAATAGCATTGCTGTCTGGCACGTTAATAGTCTAGATGTCATTATCTGTGAGGCCGCACTAACTATCTGCAATGCGCTCTGATGCCCATGATGGAGGATTTATCTTTTTTGTTTTATTTTTTTACCTTATGTTCAGATTTTGAAAATAAGAGAGGACAAAACTATGTTGATTTCAGGGGAGTCAAATTTAATCTGTTGCAAACAGTATTATGGTTGTGGGAAAATGTTTCCTAGTACAAGTCTAAATAACAGTGTTATAATAACGCTGGCCAGTATCTGTGTAATAATATAATAATAATATTATAGTATTAGAGATTAAAGGGGATAAATAACAGTGTAATAGTAACACTGGTCAGTATCTGTGTTATAATATAATAATAATATTATAGTATTAGAGATTAAAGGGGATAAATAACAGTGTAATAGTAACACTGGTCAGTATCTGTGTTATAATATAATAATAATATTATAGTATAAGAGATTAAAGGGGATAAATAACGGTGTAATAGTAACGCTGGTCAGTATCTGTAATAATATAATAATAATAATAATAATATAATATTATTAGAGATGAGAGGTGATA
>WWET01003829.1:54452-70708 GCA_011038615.1 Limnodynastes dumerilii | reverse complement strand
CACGAAAATACGCTCCGCGAATAAACGTACGGCAAACGTAGTTCTGGATCTACTTCCCTGACCCTAACCTTCCCTCCCCTGCAGCCTTACTTAGTATCTTATATTTACTAGTAATGGCTGAATCTTTGTATCAATGTATTTGTGAATGTATATATCTTTGGATCACATTTGGATTGTATTTTTCCTTGCAAATAAATAAATCTTTGTGCTTTGGTAAAACAAGCAGTCTGACCAGACAACAAATTATTTATTTATTACTGTGTTTAAAGCACAAGTTTAAACAATGAAACGGCTGATTTTAAACTACATCTCATTAACAAACGTTTTCTACTTGTGAATTTTTACATGAGCTGACAGGGCACCCTTGCTCACAAAACTCCAGCCACATTCAAAACAGGAATATGGCTTCTCTCCGGAGTGTCTTCTCTTGTGTACAACAAGATCAGAGTTTCTGATAAAACACTTGCCACAGTCAGAACAGGTATATGGTTTCTCTCCTGTGTGAATTCTTTGATGGACGGCAAAAACTGAGCTATTGGCAAAACATTTCCAACAGTCAGAGCAAGAATATGGTCTCCCCTGTGTGACTTCTATTGTGTACAGCAAGATCTGAGTTTCGAATAAAGCATTTCCCACACTCAGAACAGCAATATGGCTTCTTTCCAGTGTAAATTTTCTTATTTTTAACTAATTCTGAGTTACTGATAAAACACTTTCCACATTTAGAACAAGAATAAAGTTTCTCCCCTGTGTGAGTTCTCTGATGTATAACAAGACTTAAATTAGTGATAAAACACTTCCCACATTCAGTGCATGAATATGGTTTCTCCCCTGTGTGAATTTTCTGATGTATAACAAGATGAGAGTTTTGTATAAAACATTTACTGCAGACAGAGCAAGAATACCGCTTCTCCCCCGTATGAATAATCTGATGTTTAACCAGACTTGAATGAAAAGCAAAACATTTTCCACAGGCAGAACAAGAATATGGTTTTTCCCATGTGTGAATTCTCTGATGTTCAACTAGTTGTGAGCTACTGGCAAAACATTTCCCACAATCAGAAAAAAAGTAAGGTCTCTCTCCTGTATGAATTCTTTGATGCACAACAAGATTTGCATTACCAATAAAAGATTTTCCACAGTCAGAACAGGAATATGGTTTCTCTCCTGTGTGAACTCTCTGATGTTGAATAAGATGTGCATTACTAGTAAAACATTTTTCACAATTTTTGCAGGAATATGGTTTTTCGCCTATGTGAATTTTTTGATGTTCCAGAAGATGTGATTTCCTAACAAAACATTTACAACAGCCAGAACATGTCACAACCAGTGCCTGCAGTGACCTATCTCCACCACCAGAGGTTCCTCATGCTCTTTCTCTAGCTCCAGTCACAGTCTTGCCTGATTGTCTGCAGTCCAGCTCTGTGGCTACATCAGATGACTGCAGCTTATTAATCAGCTCCCTGACACCTGCAGCACCTGCATATTACCAGTACATTTTAATCCTCCCTTGCTGGTTCATTGTTGTCTGTCCAAGTCTGTTTGACTCTGCACCTACTCCCTGTGTTCCAGTTCCCTGTGTCTTGGAGAACCCCTGGATTTTTCTCCAAGCAGTTACCTGAGTCCAAGTTTCATCACCATTCAAGTCTGTCTGCAAGTTTCATCACCATTCAAGTCTGTCTGCCTAAGTCTGTCTGCCTAGCATCCTGACCTGCCTGACTTACTGCAGCTCCCAGCATTACCTGCACTACTGCTCCTAGCATTACCAGCACTACTGCTCCCAGCATTATCTGCACCACTGCTCCCAGCTTGACTCTGCAATCCGGTCCAAACTTACTCTGCAATCCAGCTACTGGCTAAGCTCCTGACAAGTAAGACCCATTATACTTTGTATTGCCTTGCCTGTCCCAGTCCGGCCTAGTCCGGTCCTGCCAAGCCTGTCCAGTATTCTTAACCAGCGTCACAAGTTTATTGCTGCCCCCCTTCCTGAATTCCTGTATTACCTTCTATGTTTTGCAATAAACTATCTCAATCATCCAAGTCTTCAAGCTTGTGACAGAACAAACATATGACTTCTCAGCTGTGTGATTTTTGTGATGTTTAACCAGCTATTCATTGATGGCAAAAGATTTCCCACATTCAGGACAAGAATAAGGTTTCTCTCCTGTGTGATAGGACTTGAGTTACTGCAAAAACATTTCCAACGTTCAGAGCATGAATACTGTTTCTCTCCTGTGTGAATCCTCTGATGTATAACAAGATAAGAGTGATTAATAAAACCTTCCCCACACTCGGATCAGCAATAAGGTTTATTTCCTGTGCTGGGTTGGTGGTGAATAGCTAGTTGTGATTTATTAGCTATATGTGTTCCACATTGAGTTATGTTGCTCATGTGATCATATGAGACTGATTCCTCCTCTATAGATATGCCATCTGTGGGTGTATAAATGCTAGTGTTGTCACGATTACTTTCATCACATGATATTGATTCATCCTTAACTTGAATAGTTTGAAATTGTATATGATGTTTTTGGGAATAATTGTCAGTGTTTGTGATGTTTTGGTCCTCACGTGGCACTGATTCCTCTTTAATATCACTAGACACACGTGGGGTATGATCTATGGAAGTATAAATATCAGGTTCTGCCATATCCCCTCGTTCACACGACATAGATTCTTCCTTGGTAGGAGTAGATGTATACTGTGTATAATGAGTGGATGTATAATGTGTATAATGAGTAGATGTATACTGTGTATATGTATAAAGTGAATGTATGAATTTCAGTGTGTAGCAGCTTTACTTCTTGGCTTGAGACTAATTCATCCTTAATAAGAGAAACTGAATAGTTTGCATTACCTGGGGGTTTATAAATGTAATTGTCTATGTTGTTTCCATGTTTCCATGAGACAGAATTGTCATTACAATGAATAGCTGTAGATTCTGTATGAACCATATAAACATTAGTGCATGGAAAATTCCTTTCTTCGCATAAGACAGATTCTTCTTTAATATGTGTAGGTGAGTACTGTGTATGGTCTGGGAGTATGTACATTTCAGTGGGTTTTAGATTTCCTGCCTCACGTGAGCTAGATTCCATTGTACTATGAATATGCGTGCTGAGTAGACTGAGTAAATCAATGTCTGTGAGGGATGTTCTTCTTGTAGGAATGTATATCCAGTTGCAAATTCTTCCAGAAAAAGCTGTTGAAAAGAAATTAATATTCAGATTTTTAATTACAGATTACAAGAGTTAGCAATAGATGTTTTAACAATCTCTTCTTTAACACATTCAATCAAATAGGTTTCTAAAAAGAGTCTATCTAGAACTGAATTTATCAAAATTTATAACAATTCCTATTACTATTTTATTCATATTGTTTTTTTTTAGTTCGATAGAATGTTTTTTTTTTGCTGTAACTTACTAAGTTCTGAGACCTTTTAAAGTTCAGTACTGCAGCTTAATAGAAAAGAAGCATATTGCCTTATACATTCTGTCAAGACCTTTACAGAGGACATTTGTCTCACCAAGGGGTCTTACTGAAAGGCAAATGTCCCTCTAGAAGTCAATCAGAGAAGGGAATTGGTAAAATAACATTCCCACGTCAGGCTGGCTTCAACCCAGACTCTAGGGCCAACTGAAGTGGCTCCACAGAGGGGATACATCTCAGTAAATCTTTGGAATGAACAGAAATTGCACAATCAAATGAGTTAGGATTAAAGGAAAATATAATACTTGGACAAAGCTTAGATTTGTAGTACTCAGAGGAACTACTATTTTTTAGGGGCGTGAAGCACACACACTTGAGCAGTAATGTTAAAGATTGTGTCACTCCTGAGAAATGTCAGTGTGAACTATCTAGTCCTGTACACATGGTAAATACCTGTTGTGTGGTATCCAGAAGTCACTCATAAGGCCAGGAATGTGACTATAGAAGTCTATGTATAAGTGGTACAACCACTCAGAGGCAGAAATATGGTTTTATGGTTTCAGTTATCAAAATCAGAAGGGTAGGTCCCAGAATCTCAGACCAGCCCCATACTGAGGTCACACCCTGGTGACCAATCAATCACCTCTCCATGCCTGGGGAGGAGAGATAGTTAGATAAGGTCCAGATTGTCAGTCTGGTGGGATTATCCAAAGTTTTCTGCTAAACCTCTAGCCAGGAATTAATTTCCACAAAGGTGATAATTATCTATTATTTCTTCTTTTTGTTTTAAATGTCTTCTACGTCTTTTTATTCTGTTTAGTCTTGTAACCGTGTATTGTTAAATACATTTTTTATTAATAAGCATTTTGTTTTTTGTAGAATAAACTTTGTTTACTTTGCGTTGTTCATATTTGCTCTGAAAAAACGTAGTCTTTGAAGAAACGTGACTGCTTTTTGGCTACGGTAACTCATAAGGGGAATTGATAACTCACGAGGCGATAATTTCAATAACTATTGTTATTAATCCAGCGGGATTGTAAAAATAAAATCACAGGGTGGGAGTTTCCATTTAGAGGGTTATAACTGTGTTGATCGGTTCATATTGACCTTTACAAACACATGGTGGTCTTACCCTTCGATAAGCAGTTTATTCTAGTTTTATTGCCTTTTATTTAAGTATACATTACACATGGGGCCGGATCCAGAATAACGTACCTAGGCGGAAATACGTCCGTCAGATGCCGAGGACAGTTACTATACATGCGTTGTAACTATTATACGTAATCTTTGTATCGTTTCGTTTTGTAGATTGCGTATATGTGGTCTTAAAGACGAAGATTAAGTAAAATAGTTACTACGCATGCGCAGACGGATTTCCGCCAAGGTACGTTGTTCTGGATCCGGCCCATGGTTACTTGCTGCAACGAGGAATATACTGTTTGGCATATACCTTGTATTTTATTGTTAACTATGTGTCTTTTTTTATGCTGTGAAACCTTTATCAAAAACAAAAACATAAATAATATATTTAAAAATAAATAAATAAAAACCTGTGGTGGCAGATTCAATATCTGGGGTAAATTTTGATTTACCATACTAGAGGTGGGTGGTGCTAGAATATTAATGGGGATTTAATGTGCTATGCCCCCAATTAAATTTACATTTGGGTTTCTAAGTCAGGGATTCTGATGTAAGTGGTGTGGGTCCCTGACACTTTGTATTGTTAAATCTTCTTTATGTAATAAGCATTGTACCCCTCTTGTAGAATAAATTTCTGTTGATTTATCCAGTCTGATTCATATATTCTGTGAAACCTTAAGTCTCTGAAGATAGTGATTGCTTTTTGGCTACTGTAATTCATAAAGCGAATTCATAATTCACGAGGTGATCATTTCAATAACTGCGGTATCTAATCCAGGGGGATTGTAGAAATAAAGTCACGATGTGATAGCTTCCGTTAAGAGGGTTATAATTGTTTTGGTATACCTGCGGGTACAGGCTCATGTTGGCCTAACACAATATATGGTGGCAACTTATATTCTTAGGGTAAATACTGTCTAGAGATTTACCATAATAGAGTTGGGCTGTAATATTAATGTGGATATTAATGTGGATTTAATTAGCTAGGACCCAGGTTAAAGTAAATTTGGTTTACAAGTCAGGGATTCTGATGTAGGAGGTCCGTGTCTCCGAAACATTCAAAAACATCTTTCAAAATAAACACTTTACTAGAGATCTATTCTGATACAACAACAACAAAAAGAACAGCCAGATTATGACTAACAAAAAGTGTTCACTGTGGTAACCAGGCAGAAATGGCTACAATCAGCATACAACTTGAGTGACCAAGGTTTGAAATGTGGCTTCCCAATGTTGGCATCTTCTAATCTCCTTTTGGGACCTGATCCAGACCTCCGTGCATATTCCCTCTGCAAATGAGAGGGAGGTGAATGTCCAAACATAGATCCATGAGAAAGTGCCTACTGCTGCCCACTCACCCTCAACAGCATGCCTATTCCCACCCCCCGTGCGGGGATTAAGAATGCAGATGTAACGGAACACCCCTTCGGATTTCATAGTGCAAGAGATCTGTTGCGTAACATCCGGCATGGGCATGCGCAGTGTCAAAAAACCATCCAACTTCCGCAAGCAGCTAAAGGTCGGTGCCAGTTGGAGGTCAGGATTCGACCCCCTAGTGTCAATTATCAGCTTATAGGCCTTTCTGACCAATTCGCTGTATCTTTAACATTGAAATTGTCCACGACAAGGGGTGATTGCCCTGACTACCACCAGAGAGGCCTGAGTGGTTGGGAACCCCTGATTTAGCTCATTTTTCAGCCCCTTGTGTTCCAGTTGGTCAGCATCTGAGTCTTTTTTGTCATTGTCTAGCATTACCTGCATTGTGATTGGTTCAAATGTTTTATTTTTTATGGAAAATTAAGTTTGTAGGTTGCTGAATATTGTAACTGTCACCTATATGAACTACAATTCCCTGAAGGCAATATGACTCTTCAAAACTTCCTATCTCTCTTCTCTGCAGGCTTTGGATATATATGAAACATGTAAAAGAGGAGTTTACCTAAGTGTAATTATATCATCATTTTTAGCTGTAATAAATAAATTCTGGTACATTTTAAAAAAAAAATGACAGATGGGTTTAAGATTACGTTTTTTTTTGTTTTTTTTTAACATGATTGGTCCTGTAATTGTCTTTTATCTTCTAAGATATAAATCCCTTGGCCACTAATTTTGCATGCTTGTGAGTCCTTAGGCATGCAAATGTCTGATTAACCTTGTGTATTGCTCAGTGCAGTTATCTTATGTTTTTCTTTTTGGTTTAAACCCTGGAGGTGCCCACTTATCATCAGGGTGTGGATGGCACCAGTGCCTCCTCTGCCTGGCCACTGCTTTACCTTGTCCAGACATTGTGGGACATGGGAAATTTGTCTACACATTTAGCAACTCTTTAAAATGTGGTCTCAGTGGATGGATTCCCCATACAACATGGGACTGGGGTAACCTGATGACTCAACCCCATGTGTGGATTAAATTAATCTGACCAATACAGATTCTCCACCATACCCCTATATCCTTTTTTTGCGTGGCTCTGGGGCACATGTGGCATCCCTTTCATCTCTCCCCCTTTCTCCAAACTTAGGGTTTATAAATACATGTTCTTTATTCATAAGAAATGTAATCAGCACAATGACTCATGGTGCTGGTCTTTGATTTTGTATTTGCAACATGTTGTGTACCTCTTGGCAAAACTTGTTGTTTTTTTGTTCTTGTTTGTATTTGTATGTTTAAAAATTATACCTGATTTAAAAATAATAATATATCATTAAAACTTTTATGGAGAACCTTCTATGTTTTTTTCTGATTTTTCTGATTTTGACCCAACAAATGAGCAACAAGATAAAGGCTTGGGGCCTGATTCAGAGATTGAAAATAAGAGAGGAAAGTTACTCCTGGGCAAAACCATGTTGATTCCAGTTGAGTCATATTTCATCTGTTGCAAAAAGTATTAGAGATGAGAGGTGATGTTTCCAAGCTCAAGTCTAAATAACAGTGTAATAGTAAAGCGGCTCAGTAAATAATTAAAAAATATATACCTGCATGCAAAGAATACAATTAACTTGACTCCTGAAATCAACAAGGTGTTGAGCAGGAGTAACTTTCAACTTTCCTCTCTTAGGGCCGGATCCAGAACTACGGCCGTCTTCCACAGACGGCCGTAATTCATTGAACGATAGCTACTGCGCATGTGTAGTAGCTATTGTACGTAATCTGCGTATCGTTTCGATGCGTATATTGCGTATATGCGGTCTAAAAGAAGAATTCAGACTTCCATTTTCACTGCGACTCCCATGCGTATTTATAGATACGTTTCAACTGCGCATGCGTAGTAACTTTTTGTACGTAGTTGACGTTGACTATTCGCACGGAAGTGTCTTAGTAATTGACGTATGATAGGCACGTGTGTACATATGTCTGAATATGTGACGCAAATATACATGCGGGAGATTTTAAATGAAAATGGACGGAGCGATGCATTTAAATGAAGGAAAGTGGGCGCAATTATCATGATACGCACGTACGGAGGACACAGGCGCACGGGACGACACACGGAAAGATAGAGGTGGTCTATGGTGGTCTAAGTCTACGTGAGCACGGATTAGCAAGGGGAGTGACTGGGGTTTTGATGGGTGTTCCTTGCTACGGGCGTGCGTATATTTGGGATCACGTTTAAAAACGTAAGTCTGAATACGGTCCTTAAAAGGTCCTTCCAGGGGACTTTTAGTGGTAATCAAACTTCTGGGCATTTTAAGATGTTTTGAATTGGAAAATTGTACATCTCTTTTAAATGCTGATACACATAATGGTTTGAAGGTATTCTTAGCTTTTAAAATACATTATTTTCATTCTTACCCAGTGGTGTAAGGGGCCATTGTTTATCCATCATCACATCTTTGTACAGACCCTTGTTTCTGGCTCTTCCATGCAAAAATACACAATCAAACTATCACCACATTCCCAGCTATGTAAAAAAAAGATCTTGGTGTGTCCCAAGAGACTATTTTTCCTTTCATGTGAGTGAGGTTGAGGCACCACAATCCTAGATGAATCCTCAAAACAAGCAGCGATGGACTCTAGACATCATGGGGCTGATTCAGAGATGCGATTGCGAAAAGATCGCAAATATACGCACCTTAGCTAAGATCTTAGCAGGTTCCAGCCCACTGCATAAACAGACACTCCCCTTGCAAACAGCGGTGGATCTTAAACTTAGACCACCATTGAATTGCCTTAACTCTACGCTGTCATTTGGGATCTTAACTGACGTGGGAGCGTTCATTTAAGATCCTAAGTGTCAGTCCTCGCCCACTTTCCCTCATTTCCCTGCCTCCCCCCGCCCATTTCCATGCAAATCCTTAAGATCTTAAAGATTCGCTGCACTTAAGATCTTAAGTGCTTGCGTGCGATTCAAACCTACGCTCTTAGCGAACTTACGCTCCTAACCGCTACGCTAACGGCGTTGCACTATTACTACGCATGCGCAGTTTTGCGAATTTTCTAAGATCTTAAATATACGCACCTAAGTGCCGTGGAAATCGCATCTCTGAATCAGCCCCCATATGCTTAGCAGTTTCCTTTGTTACTATTGTGTAACCCTCTATAATGGGTGCCAGGACATTGTTTCAGGGCTTGACAGAGCACAGAGACAATTCTCTGAATGCTTCATTTTCCATAATTCTGCTGCTTTGTCTTTGACAAATGGATTTTACAAGTTGCATTCATATTTACTCATCACATTGTCTTGCAAGAACATTTTGGACATTTCTGAGTGATTGATTTATCTCTTCTTAGTATTAATTCTACCAAAGAAATGAATCGACATTTTCATTACTTGTTAATGTCTTTTTTATCATAAATAATTTAAAATTAGTATGAAAATAACAGAAAAAAGGAAAACACCTGTAGCAAGATTTTAAGTGCTTTGTTGTTCCACATGTTGTTATAGCAAATGGTTATGAAAGGGTTTCCTTTACTGAGTTCTTGTGTATCTGGACTATATTGCTAACACATCATAAGTACAAAGCTATATTGTCATTTTGAATTTTTGAAATGTTTGTGTGGCTTAAAGTTAGTGAATGCATTTGTGTTACAAAGTTATTGCCAAATAACAGGGAATAACCTCAAAACTCTCCATACATGGATATAGGAGATATATGAAAGAATTATTGGTTAACAGAGGATATTTAATGATTTAGAATAAGAACAACAATAATATAAACAATCTACAACAGAGAAATGAGACATGGAATTTGTGTAAAGACTAATAGGATAATATAATCTAGTATGTGTAATCATTGAAAATAATATAATATAGGAGGTGTAGGGATGGATAATAGGATAATATATCATAGGAGGTTTAATATAGTAGGTTTAAGGATGGATAACGGGATAATATAATATAGGACAATAGGATAATATAGTATATAGGGATGTATAGTAGGGTAATATAATATGTGACGTGTAACAATGGATAAAAGGATAATAAAATATAATATAACATAATATAAGTATAGGGGTGGATAACAGTATAATATAGTACAGGAGGTGTAAACTTGTATAATTGGATAATATTATAATATATTATAGACAGTTTATTAGTATTTAATAGCATAATATAGATATGTATGGATGGATTACAGAATATAATATATGTGGTGTAGGGATGGATAATAATAATAGAATATAATTTAGGAGGTGGATGGATGGATTATAGAATATAATATAGGAGGTGTAGAGATTGATAATGATATTATAATATAAAATAAGAGGTGTAGAGATGGTTAATAACATAATATAGTATAGGAGGTGTATGGATGGATTACAGAATATAGTATAGGTGGTGTAGGGATGGGCAATAATATAACATAATTTAGGAGGTGTATGGATGGATTATAGAATATAATATAGGAGGTGTAGAGATGGATGTTAGTATAATATAATATATGAGGTGTAGAGATGGATAATAATAGTATAATATAATATAGGAGGTGTAGGGATGGATAATAATAATAATAGAATATAATATATGAGGTGTAGGGATGGATAATAATAGAATAATATAACATAGGAGGTGTAGAGATGAATAATGATTTTATAACATAGGAGGTGTAGAGATGAATAATGATTTTATAACATAGGAGGTGTAGAGATGAATAATGATTTTATAACATAGGAGGTGTAGAGATGAATAATGATTTTATAACATAGGAGGTGTAGAGATGAATAATGATTTTATAACATAGGAGGTGTAGAGATGAATAATGATTTTATAACATAGGAGGTGTAGAGATGAATAATGATTTTATAACATAGGAGGTGTAGAGATGAATAATGATTTTATAACATAGGAGGTGTAGAGATGAATAATGATTTTATAACATAGGAGGTGTAGAGATGAATAATGATTTTATAACATAGGAGGTGTAGAGATGAATAATGATTTTATAACATAGGAGGTGTAGAGATGAATAATGATTTTATAACATAGGAGGTGTAGAGATGAATAATGATTTTATAACATAGGAGGTGTAGAGATGAATAATGATTTTATAACATAGGAGGTGTAGAGATGAATAATGATTTTATAACATAGGAGGTGTAGAGATGAATAATGATTTTATAACATAGGAGGTGTAGAGATGAATAATGATTTTATAACATAGGAGGTGTAGAGATGAATAATGATTTTATAACATAGGAGGTGTAGAGATGAATAATGATTTTATAACATAGGAGGTGTAGAGATGAATAATGATTTTATAACATAGGAGGTGTAGAGATGAATAATGATTTTATAACATAGGAGGTGTAGAGATGAATAATGATTTTATAACATAGGAGGTGTAGAGATGAATAATGATTTTATAACATAGGAGGTGTAGAGATGAATAATGATTTTATAACATAGGAGGTGTAGAGATGAATAATGATTTTATAACATAGGAGGTGTAGAGATGAATAATGATTTTATAACATAGGAGGTGTAGAGATGAATAATGATTTTATAGATGGATGTTAGTATAATATAATATATGAGGTGTAGAGATGGATAATAATAGTATAATATAATATAGGAGGTGTAGGGATGGATAATAATAATAATAGAATATAATATATGAGGTGTAGGGATGGATAATAATAGAATAATATAACATAGGAGGTGTAGAGATGAATAATGATTTTATAACATAGGAGGTGTAGAGATGAATAATGATTTTATAACATAGGAGGTGTAGAGATGAATAATGATTTTATAACATAGAAGGGGTAGAGATGAATAATGATTTTGTAACATAGGAGGTGTAGAGATGAATAATAATATTATAACATAGGGGGTGTAGAGATGGGATAACACATGGGAGGGGGATGGGACAATATGAGCTACAAACATGACATTATATGTCATAAGAAGAAGTGAATGGAAAGGTGGAAAGAAGAAAAAAAAAAAGATATTCAATTTAAGTCAGCATAAACTAACCGAAGAGGAGGAGACAGTATTAAGTAGAGGACTTAAATATGCACCTACCAACAATATAGATGATTTTAAATTTTTACTGGGTTTACAAAAATTCATTAGAATACTAATCCTAAAGAATTTTTTTTAGGAAAGGAAATACTAATGAAGAGGGAGAGAAAAAAATTGGTGAAGAACAGAAATGGAAAATTTTTAAGAAAAAAAATCGGTATTCTTCCCCCAACATCTCAAAGGCAATTGGATTCAAACTTTTGGAGAACTGGTGAACAAGGAGATAAAAACTATGAATACTAAGAAGCAAAGGAGAAAGTTTAATCTAAAGAAAAGCGAGAACGAAGCCCTGGATAACCTTAGTAAGAATGAAACGATAGTTATTAAACCGAGTTATAAGGGAGGGAGCATTGTGATTCAAAGTAAGGAAGATTATGATTACGTATGCTACTCCCTTCTCAATGATGGAACTACATACGTGAAATTAAGAGGGGACCCCACGGAGGATATTATGAAGAAATTGGAAACCTTAGTGAAAGAGGGTGTAGACACTGGAGCGTTAGAGGAAGGAGAAGGAGAATTCTTATTAGGAACAACCCTAATATACCAGTGTTCTACACCCTCCCAAAAATACATAAGGACCAGGAGAAGCCACCAGGGAGACCTATAGTCTCGGGAGTGAAGTCAGTGATGGCCAACTTGTCACAAATGGTGGATTACCACCTTCAACCGTATATGCTGAAGATAGATTCGTATCTAAAAGATACCGGGTATGTTTTGAGAGAATTAAAGAATATGAAAATGGAGAACACATACTTTGTAACAGCTGACGTGGGGTCATTGTATATGTTGATACAACATCATAAAGGAATTGAGGCGGTCGAATGGATCATGGCAGACTCTGACCTCACACAGACTAAGAAAGAGTTAATTTTACGGAGCATTCATTTTATTTAAAAAAATTATTATTTTTGGTTTAACGGCCAGTTTTTTCACCAGGAAGAGGGGACGGCGATGGATACTAAATTTGCGCCACCATACGCAAATATTTTTATGGCGTATTGGGAGAGGGAGCATTTAAAAAAGTACCCAGGGATAGATGAACATCTAATATTCTACAAGAGGTTTATCGATGACGTTATTCTCCTGTGGAAGGGGGACCAGGAGTCCTTGAATAATTTTCAACGTTATCAATGAGAACGATTGGGGCATGAAATTAAGCTTTGTAACTAGTAAAGAGACTATCGATTTCCTGGACTTAACAATAACAAATAAGAATGGGAAAATAGAGACAAAAACGTTCTTTAAGTCCACAGATGCTAATGCTTTTATCCCTCAAGGAAGCAAACACCAACCGAGGTGGCTGAGCTCTGTTCCAAAGAGCCAGTTCTATAGAATAAAAAGAAATTGCTCTTTAAAGCAGGATTATCAACCAAGGGGAGGAACTCCTGAAAAAGTTTGTAAAGAAAGGGTATAAGGAGGAGGAAATTAGGAAAATATACCAACAAGTAGGAAAGAAGAGGAGGAGAAACCATTAAGGAAAAACCAAAGAAGAAAGAAAAAGATGGGAAGAAAAGAAAAATACCCTTTATCACCAAGTACACAGGAAAATATAAAGAAATGGAGAAAATCATCTCAAAATATAGGCATCTCCTGCAGAACGATAGGGATTTGGAGGGTATCATCAGTGATAGACCACAGTTTGTTTATCGAAGGGCAGGAAACATTAGAAATAGAGTGGTGAGAAGTGTCACTACAAAGCCCCTAAATAAACAGATGATAAGAAGTAAAAGATTTCATCAGTGCGGAAATTGCGGGGTCTGTAAACAAACAAAAGGACAGGAGAGGAAAACGTTGGAGTATATGACCACTGCAAATAAAAAAAACGTAAAGATAATGGACTTTATTACCTGCGACACAAAAAATTGTGTCTACCTGGTGGAATGTGGGTGCTCGCTCCAGTACATTGGAAGAACTTCCAGGAAACTGAAAGAACGCTGGAGCGAGCACCTGAGAAATATCAAAAAGGGGGATACAAAGCACCCATTATCGGGACATTTTAAAGAGAAGCATGGGTGTAAAGTGGAAGGAATTAAACTGATAGGCATTAAAAGAGTTGAGGGGAATTGGCGAAGTAGAGATGGTATAGAAGCCTTAGCCAGAGAGGAAATGAAGGAGATATACAAGGGAAATACTATGCACCCAGAAGGCCTGAATAATGCCTTCGAACTGAAATGGTTCTTGGGAGACTAAATAAGTGATACACTAAGTAGTGATCCGCATAAGAAGTCTAATATATTAAGGGAAGGGAACTATATTGGTAATATAAGGATTAATGTAGGAATTATTAGGATAAGAATGCACGGATAGGTATGACCAAACAGTAAAGAATAATATTTTTCACGTATTTCACAGGGAAAGTACAAAAAGAACACCATTTGAAGGGATATAAATTAAAGAATTACACAAACACAAAAAAGTTTATAGTCTATAATAAATTTGAGTGTGTAATAGGAAGGGTATGGTGACCCTTTAAATAGACTAAAAGGGTGAGTGGAGGTGATAAGGGATCGAAAATGTGTTTATAGGCATTTTTGGAGGGTGACCTAATTGGATATCACGCATTGCAACAATGGTAAATTCACTGTGATTTAAAGAAGGAGAAGATACAAGATAAATATAAATATTACCAGTTGAAGGGATAGGGTATAACCATGGTAGCACATATAGGAAATTAATAGATATTTTCACGATGAGTTAAAAGAATAGACAGTTAAGGGAATAGGAAGCTCAATAAGAACACAGATATTTTTAGTTTGGAATAGGAAGGATGATGACCCTTAAATTAGACCATAAGGTAATAGGATCTGCGGAGAAAAATAAGGGATTGGAAACATGTTATGGATCAATACAAAAAGGTACCCTTTAGGTATATGGAATATTGTAGAAAAAAGCAAAGGTGGATTAGAGGAAATAGAAGGAAAAAGGTATTATAGATCATTATGGGATGACATCATAAGAGTATAAAAGGCGGCAAGGAAAGATTACCCCAGAACATATTCACCTTGAAAAAGAGGGCAGGCGCACTTGAAACGCGTTGGTGGCATAAGGGAGAGAACCCCTACAGTAGCTTTAAAGGTAACAGACCCTTGTATCTTCTCACCCTACATATTGCAACTTTAAATGGGCCCTTTGTATTGGTGCTTTATGTGGTAGTGTGTAAACCATCTTTGAGGATAGGGGCGAGTGATCCCAAAGCAAAAAGGGGCTCCCCCCACCAATAGGAGTAATAGAAACAAGATCCTCACAGCAAAAGAACTTTAAGGAAAATATTTTTGTTTGAGAGTTTTTTATTGGATGTTTTATGGAAATGTTGAAAAATAAAAAGCAACTTTATTAAGAACACGAGTGAGGAGAGATCTGTGAAGATAAAGAAACCTTTATATGCAGTACACCAAGAGACAAGAACGTGAGTAGTGTGCTCTAAGAAACTAAAACGTGAGTAGTCTTTTGGCTGTGTGAATGGTCCAGGGATTGCGGTGCTGCACTTAGATCTTGTCCTTTTCTCTTATGTGGATGACCGGATGACGAGATAACGGTATTGGAGACCTGGAGGAAGGAGGAAAAAGAGTGAATATATACATCATTTTAAGAGGAGCAATAACACAAGAGAAAAATATTGTGAGAAAATACTTACCTTTGTTGAACGTCGTGTGTGGGAGATCTACACAAGGTTTTTCTCTCCTTTTCCATTGAGGTACCAAGGGAATCGTTGAAGGAGGGAGGTCCTGAAAAACAACAACCTAGGAGAGAGGAGGAAAAAGAATTACTATCTGCAAAGTGCCAAGAGAAAGAGAGAGTGAGTAGGACCAGCATTTGGTATACCTGATATACATTACGGACTCACACAGGGAAGTTTCTTGTTGGCTTTTGGCGTCCTTTGGTATCTGCAAAGTGCCAAGAGAAAGAGAGAGTGAGTAGGACCAGCATTTGGTATACCTGATATACATTACGGACTCACACAGGGAAGTTTCTTGTTGTCTTTTGGGGTCCTTTGGAAAGGAGAATACATATATGGAAGGAGAACAACGTTAAGGAACAGACTGAGAATAATGAACTTTAAAGGAAGAAGAAAAATAGAGCGATACAGAAGAGCGACATAGAGGACAGTATACACAATTTTTACCCTATTTTTTAGCGCTTGATTTAAAATGGTGACTCTACTTTGATGACATTATGACAGACTGGGAGTAACAGGAAGACAAAAGACCTTTCCACCACACCA
>WWET01003829.1:9251-22316 GCA_011038615.1 Limnodynastes dumerilii | reverse complement strand
CTGACTACACATGTGCAGTAGTAAAAATTGCTAAACACCGGACGTATATGTTATACATCCGGTACTCTGAATACGGGCCTAAGTGAGGAGGCTTATATACTGTTTATGGCGGAGACCGGAGTTTGGGGGCCCCTTCACAATTCTGAAGTCCACAAACTTCTAGTTACGCCCCTGGTAATGCCACTAGATAGGTCATTGGTGAGGCCCCACCTGGAATACTGCGTTCAGTTCTGGAGGCCAGGGGCTGGATTCACAGATCCGTTTTTGCGTTCGTAGTGTTAGGATCGGAGTAACTTTATTTAAGCTATTTACGTTTAATTTACGCACGTACGTGCGAATCGCACTTAGGGACATATGGGAGGAGGAGCGTGGTTGAAATCCGTATGGAAAAAGTTACGTGACATTGGGTGGGGGGAGGCGTTTAAATCACCATTTGAGGGCGCGGTTAGCTACATACGCACGTAAATGCACACGTAGAGATAAGGGGGCTCTATGGATGCGGAAGTCAACGAAAACCCGTCCGTGTGAGGGGAGTGTCCTGGGTGTCGCCTTGCAACGTACGTGCGTGTAATTGCGTACCTTTAACTAACGGATCTGTGAATACCGCCCCATATCACCAGAAGGACATAAATACATTAGAGACTGTGCAAAGAAGAGCAACTGCAATGGTGCATGGCCTGTGTCACACACCATACAGAGACAGACTAGAGGAAGTAACATGTATAGCTTGGAGCAGAGAAGAGCCTCTATATTGGTGCATGGCCTGTATCACACATCATACAAAGAAAGACTAAAACTTTGAAGATATATTAAGCAGTTAACCAGGTACAGGAGGGGGCATTTTTCAGAGGAAGAGAGGGTGGGAGGTTTAAAAGACGTGGGATAGCCTCTCAGCTAAGGTGGTTGATACTAATACAACAGATTCATTTAAGCATGCTTGGGATAAATATATGAATATCTTAAATCTTAAACTAAATTGAGGGTCAAATAGGGTCGAGGGTCAGTATACTTTAAAAAAAAAAATTGGAAAGACTGGATGGGTCAAGTGACTCTTATCTGCCGTCACTTTCTATGTTGCTATGAATTTTGTTGATATTAAAGGTGGTTAAATAGAGAAACAAGTTTTAATATTAATAGTGCAATGTGTTTATTTCTTTTATTTTTGAAAATGGTTTTGTACGTTAAGGAATGGACCGTGAGGCGATTAAAGAGAACATACGTCTGCTGTTTGAAAATGCTGTCAGGAAGCGATTGATGGCGCACAGGAGAATCGGATGTCTTTTGTCAGGTACTCAGGCTTTTTTAGGCAAATGTAATATATTTCTCTCATTTTGCTATAGATGATCTCATTTGTTTTGTCTTCGTGGAGGATTCGGCTGGTCCTGATGCATATTTATCTTATGTGCACGGTGTTTTTAGCATAGACAGAGGCCCATTTATAATTCCCATGTGATTTATTCAGTTCCCCCTCATATTAGCGCTCACACCTGTACGCTGGCAGTAGGAAGCAGATCCGTGCTAACATGTTGCCACGTGTGCATGCGCAGTTACGAAAGGTCCATGTTTTCGGTTTCTATCAGTTGGGATCCACCCTACGGATTCCGTGCTTTTTGTTAGGAATCTTTTCTCTGAAGAAAAATTCATTGATCCCGATCCAGACTGAAGCGTGAAAGAACGCGAACACTGCGCAAGGAATGGGTGTGGTTTTCCGGTAGGATGTGTCTGTTTTAGACACACCGTTTGCTGATGGGAGCAGCGGTAGCAATCTCTTTGTGACTGCTGCAAAAGAAGAATCCCTGCGTCTAGCAACCATTGAAGATCTGAATGCTGCACCACCGAGAGGTTTCCCCTAACCCCAAACCTTACCCTAATCCTCATCCTCCCCCTCCCCCTTCTGTTACCCTAACCTTAACCCTTCAACTCCCGCAGCCTAACCCTAACCTTCCCCTTCTATTAGCCAAACCTTAAGCTTCCGTCTTCCGCAGCCTAACCATAACCTTCAAACTTTTATTAGCTTAACCTTAACCCTTCATCTTCCGCAGCCTAACCCTAACCTGCCTGTTTTATTAGCCTAACCTTAACCCTTCATCTTCCACAGCCTAACCTAACCTACCCATTTTATTAGCCTAACCTTAACCCTTCATCTTCCGCAGCCTAACCCTAACCTACCCGTTTTATTAGCCTAACCTTAACCCTTTTTTTTCCGCAGCCTAACCCTAACCTACCCGTTATATTAGTCTAATCATAACCCTTCATCTTCTGAACCCTAACTCTAACTCTCCATCTTCCGCAGCCTAACCCTAACGTTCTATGTGTCGCAGTGCTCTCCCCGCTATCCTTGCAGGTCACCTCAGCCCGTCCCCTTTCTCTCCCAGACCCGGTGTCTGTTGCTATTGGAAACCGGTGCTTTAGTGAAGCTGGGGCCTTTCCGTATAAGCACCCGTTCCCACTGTAAAAATTCACAATGAAATATTTTCAGCTGGCGGTGTATAATTTTTTAGATATGGGACAGCCGGACCAGCAACTGCATCCCGCAAGTAATGGGCCATTTAAGAGCGATCTTAAAGAGCGATCTTCACATAAGCTCTAGATCCGTCTTTACATAACAGCCAAGCTCTATGACGCTACATTCTCTTCCCCAGTCATCTAAACACTGGTGCGGGATTAGTCCACTGTTATATATAATGAAGATGTTCATTATGCATCGTATGAGAATTATCTATGCAAGACGACTGTACAAATATATGTTATGCATAGTGTATACCAACATAAAATAAAAATGAAATAATATTTATTATGTCTATCATTTATTTTAATAGTTTCATCAATAATAAATAATAATAATAAATAGGATGTGATTTACTGTCAGGATGATCTGAATGCCGACAGTTAACATGCCAGCATTTTTCTTTCAGTGTCTGACAGTTTGCTTACAGTGCAGTGGGGAGCGGCTGTCATAGACCCCCCCCCTCACCTCCAGGCCCTGTAGCATCTGCACCTGTTGCACCCCTTAGAATTACGCCCCTGGGCCAGATTACCTAAGCTGTCCATAGCAACCAATCAGATTTTAGCTGACATTCTCTAGTATGCAAAAAGAAAGTAAGAGCTAGCATCTGATTGGTTGCTATGGGCAACATCTCCACTTTTCCAAACCGGGAGCTTAGAAAATATGGCCCCCTGAGTACAGTCGCCAAATGTATTGTTTGTTTAATTTGAATCCTACTTTTCATATGACAATAATACCTACGATGTATAGAGCTGTTATGTAAAGCTGTTTTTGTCATTAAAACTGGAATGTTCTCCTGTAAATATGTTATTAGAGTGTATGGAACGGATTTGCACCTGAGAAGCAGAGGCCGATTTTTGCCACTGGGCATTCTTGCTCATTGTGACTACGCAATCTACGTAGCCCTTAGGCATGTAGTTTTTTAGGTGAAAGGAGGCGTGCACGGCAGCCTCCGGGGATAATTAGATAAAGTGGGCCCTCTTAATGCCATTAGGCACCTAAAAGTGAGGGCGGGGCACACGCAACAAGTGTGAATCTGGTCCTATGTGTCCAAAGTTCTGTGTCAATGATACATAAAGTTCAGATATTATTATTTCTCTCCCTTTAGGGTAAAGATCAGCTGAAATGTGCTCAGTGTAACATGTATTATGACACATTCATGATTTTGTGGCTAGAAAGGGATTAAATGTAATTGATTATAAGCACATCTCAGATGGATGGGGTTCTCTGTCTCCTCATTTTTCCCAGGTGGTCTGGACTCCAGCTTGGTAGCGGCTACTCTGCTGAAACTAATGAAGGAGAGCAATCTGCCGTACCCCTTGCAGACGTTTGCCATTGGGATGGATGACAGCCCCGATTTACTGGCTGCCAAAAAGGTGATAAAGTCTTTGCACACTTTTACTTCTGCAGCAGTGCAGCCCAGGGGTTATATGAGGGGTAGAAACTGCTTTGCCCCAGTACTTATGTAATGTTAGAAAATAAATGTTCACCGTCCTCCATCTGTTTCATGTCGGCCAATCATAGTAATGGTGGCAAGACTGGTCAAGTAGGGGCAAGGGGCGGGAATCTGCAGAATTGGCCAAACAGAGTGAAGGAGATGAGAACAGCCAATCAGAGTGAATGGGGGGGGGAGCACTCTGCAGAGCTGCCCAATCAGAAAGAAGGGGCAGCATTCTGCTAAAGCATAGGATGTGAATCTGCCCCTGGATCTCAAAAGTGCTCAATGGGGGGCAAAAAAAATACACACACAGGGGAAAGAGGTCCTGGAGCAAGAAGGGCAATAAGGTTCATCAAGTCTTACTTTGCTGGAGCTAGGTGGGTGCCCTTTAGCCCCCTGCCCCTTAAGACCCTCTGATGCAGCAGGGCTCAGGTGCACCCCTTTCTCCCCAGGGTTAATGGAACATGATGTTGCAGGGGGGGATCTGTCTTCTTGCAGAAGTTTCCATGTCCCCTAAAACAAATGACAAATGTGACATAAACCATACAAAGAGGGCGCATGGCCTGGAGTAGGCGGAGCCAGACAGGACTGGGGGGCGGTACCTCCGCCTGATAAAAGTTGTCAGAGGCTGACCGCTTAAACCAGCACTCGGCGCTCCATGAATGAGTGCAAAGCGCTGTTTTAAGTGGTGTAATATTCGTACGCACTGCTACCGGTATATAATCGATGTCCAATCCGATCCGAATTATTGTTCAACGCACAAAGAGATTTATTCCAACAGGGAAATAGTCCTGATCATAGGAACAAACTTGCATAACCAGCTCTCGTTCTCAGGCTGCTGACAGAACGCTCTGTGGCCAAGACATGAGTCCAAAAGAAGAATGATGTCCAGAAAAACAAACGGTAGAATATAATCAGCGATCAGGACTGGTCAGATTCTCAGGGCATCCCAAGTATTCAGTGGTCCACTGGCTCTTCTGACTTCTATTGTTGTTTGCAATGTGGTTTACGTATTACACGACTTCACCTGGCCTCTCCTCCGGGGTCCATGGGCCGTATTCACACCTAAGAAGCTTCTGCTTCTTAGGGGCTGGATCCAGACTTAAGTACCATATTTCCCCATGTATAAGACGCACCTTTTTTGAAAAATAGGGTCTTTAAAAACAGGGGGCATCTTATACAAGGGGGGTTACCATTTTAACATCCGGCCGCAGTCTGACTCCAGACCAGCGGCGCTGGTGTCTAGGCTGCAGCTCCCTCTCCTCCAAAGCTTTCTTACCTTTGCGGATCATCCAGCGAGCGGGACTGCGGCCACAATATGAAGTTCCGCGGTGGCTGAGACTGGGAAATGAAGTCCCGCGGTCACAGGCTGTAACCACGGGACTTCATATCCCAGTCTCGGCCACCGTGGAACTTCATATTCTGGCCGCAGTCCCGCACAGTGGATGATCCTTAAAGGTAAGAAAACTTTGGAGGGGAGGGAGCTGGAGCCTAGCCTTCATTTTAGCATCCAGCCGCAGTCTGACTCCAGACCCAGTGGCGCTGGTCTGGAGTCATACTGCGACTGGATTCTAAAATGGTAACCCCCCCTGTATAAGACGCACCCTGTTTTTGGACACCATATTTTTTAAAAAAAGGTGCGTCTTATACATGGGGAAATACGGTAATTCATTACAGTGTGCTTAGCATTAAATAGAGATGCAGTTGGCGATATGAAGGGCCTGTTTTAGATAATGATTCAGTCGAAAGCTTAGTTTTGGCTCTACTATTGCCAGTTGCTTTTTCATAGTGAAAATTTTAATTTCAGAATGTTTACCATGTTTTATTGTGACATCACATAGGAAGTGGTGTGGAGGCAATGAACTGGGAAGTCCTCCTGGAACATTGAAACTCTGCTGTTCAGCCTGTTAGGAATTAGTGATATACAGTGACTAGTGTCCCAGGCCCCCCTCCCTGTCTGGGCCTGGCACACTAGTCTTCCTCCTCTGATGATGGCCCTGATTAGGATAGAATAGAGGTTAGGGTTAGGCTGTGGACAGGGGAGGGTTAAGGCTAGACACAGCTGTGGGCCCTTGTATCAGCATGGACCCCGATGCTGCTGCAGATGTTGCACCAATGGTAGTTCCACCCCTGATATGCATTATGGGTGGGCATTAATATTAAAATCGTACCGTAAGGGATTGGCTAAGCTCTAACATACAATCCAGTATTCCACCCGCACAGCCTTGCGAGCAGAGCACTTATGGGTGCCTTCATTCTTATTTCTCCTCTGCACTTAGGAGAACAGGAGGAGTGCACTGATCTCCTACATGCAGTATTTGCAGAGCCTAACATACAGAATCTGCTTCTAAGTCTGGATCCGGTCCGTTGTTATTATATTATACAGACAATAATATTTATTTGGTATAAATGCATGATTTAATATCACAGTCTCTATGTTTTACTTGACTAAAAGAATAAATATTTACACAATACCATTTCCAATTTATCAACAGAGGGAATGTGCAAATTTTGTTCGCATCTTACACCATTATAATCGCACTCATCTCTTGGCTTGTGGAACCGGAGCATTTGATCCGCTTTGTATTTTTATAAGAGTTGGGCTTCGATCTCAGGTATGCTGCTTTTTGTCTATCCATGTCTATTCCATTCAGTTTTAATACATGAAAATATCTGTATGACGTGATTTTGTTCATTTGTTTTGTAAGGCAAATCTTTAAATATAAAAAAGGAGTAGACTTGACACAGACAAAGCATTTTTCTGTTTAAACTGTTGATTGCAGTGAATAAACTGCCTAGTAGTCAATGTCTTCCTATCTGCCTCATCTCTATTATTACATTATAATACAATACAATTAACAAATTGACTCATGACAGTTTTAGAGCTTAAAAAACATTATAACACAATGGGCCGGATCCTAATTTACAAAAAGGGGATGTTTTCCTTACGCCAGGATCAGCAGTTGGTCCTTTTTGATATAGTGTGGCGCATGCACGAAGGCCGCTATACCAGATCCATCCTGTAAAGTATTAGAGTAGCGGGGTGGAACAAAGCAGTAACCGCTATGGATGGGGGGGACACATGTTACATTAAGGACTGGCTCGTGCCCTTAAATACAATCCACATTTTTGCACTGCTCCACATTATGTGAGGACGGCGTAAAAATATTAAGGCAGGGGTGAGCTGGCGTAAATCAGTATGAAAGAGTGGAGTGGCCTCTATTTATGTATACGTGATTATGGACCTAGTGGGGATCCAGAATCTGCTCCAATATCCCTAAATATAAGAAACAATATCAGACCCACCTACTGAGAAGAAATCTACAATATACACTAAATATACAATATTGTATCAATTGTACACTATACACTGATTAAGATAGAATGTTATAGTTAGTTACTGGTTAATTGCAAGATTGCTGCTAATGCAATGGGGGCATAAAAGTGGAAGTAAGGAAAAAGCATCAAACTACCGACCAGTGAGCCTAACATCAGTAGTAGGGAAATTGATGGAAACACTGTTAAAGGAACAAATTGTACAGTATTTTAAATCCAGTAACTTACAGGATCCCAAGCAGCATGGATTCACTGGAGCTGTAAACATAGCCTATCTAGATTTTAGTAAGGCTTTTGACATTGTGCCACACTGCAGACTGTTAAATAAGTGATTTGACTTAAAGATAGTTGCATGGATTGATCTTGGTTACAGGATAGAAAACAGAGGGTTGTAGTAAATGGAATCTCTTCTGGGGAAGGTAAGGTAACCAGTGGAGTACCCCAGGGTTCTGTACTTGGACCAGTGCTATTTAATATCTCTATAGGTGATATTGCCTGTGGTATTGAGGGGAAAATATGCCTTTTTGCAGATGACACAAAGATAGCAGGGTAAACACGCCAGGAGGGGTATACAAAATGAGGGATGATCTAGGTAGACTGGAGGAATGGTCAAGAGTGTGGCAACTGCACTTTAATGCTAAAAAATGCAAAGTCATGCACTTAGGGCACAAAAATCCAAAAGCTCAATATATCATTAATGGCACTACACAGGACCGGATTAACCATGGGGCGATCGGGGTGGTCGTCCCAGGGACCCCACACTCAAGGGGCCCCCACAAAGTGCAGTGAAATAGGATGGATGTCAGTGATTGACATCCTCCTCTTAAGCACAGTCAGTTATCGCGTTATCACTGGCACACTTTACTATTTGTCCCATGCGTATGGATACCGCATGGGACTTTCTGCAGTTGTGTTTTTTTTCTTCCTGGATCCACTGCTCAGACACTGACAGCAGACCCTCCAACATGACCCCCTCCATTCGGTACAAAATACTCTGCTCCTGCTCTTCCTTCCTAATCTCTGATTGCAGTCTCCTGTGTTATACTAGTTATTTGAATAGAAAGGTGTGTAACACAGGTGACTGCAATCAGAGATTAGGAAGGAAGAGCAAGAGAAGAGTATTTTGTACTGAATGGAGGGTGGTCATATTGGAGGGTATGGAACATTTGGAGTGTTTGTTTATGCACATTTTAATGGCAATCACTATTTTGACAGTGATACACCTGACAGCATAATGTTCTCATTTTTGCCACCAGATGGCAGTATTCTCTGTATAAAAGAATACTGCCACTAGATGGCAGTAGAAGCCGCTAGATGGCAGTAGAAGCCACTAGATGGCAGTATTCTTTCATACAGGGAAAGATAAATTAAATCAGTTTAGTGAAATCCACCCAACATTATCATTCATATTTTTGCAGCTTTCTCCTTTCGTTTAAATTTTAATTGAACATTTCTCCACAAACATAAAAAAAATAGAAAAGACCCACCTAACTTACTAAAATATTATTCACCTTTTTTGTCAGTAATTTCATTGTTGCTCCTTTGAGTTCTTCCAGTCTCCATCTTGTAGCTATATCATTTTCAGGTTGCCAATCACATCGGCAGTGAACATCATGAAGTCATTTTTGATGCGGAAGAAGGGATTCAAGCTGTGGAGGAGGTCATCTTTTTTCTGGAAACCTATGACATCACAACAGTGCGAGCTTCTGTGGGTAAGACTTACATTGCAAGTTATTTAAAGTTCTAAAGTTCCACAAACAGCCTTAAAAACCCCAATCACGTGCAAGTCTACTTGGAAAATCCTTGTTCCAATATTCAACCAAGATCAGACTGTTCTGACCCAGATAAGTGCTATGCAGCCCAGCCCCAGGAGTTCTTCCCATCATTGTCTGCAGTAATACTGTTCTCTGGTATTTGGGCAGCGGTAACGTGCTGTCTGCTTCTAAAACAGATGATTACCTGCTGGGTACACACTGCTCTCTAGTTTCCTGTGGATCGTTTACAAGCTGTTTAAAAAAAACCTTTGCTGCAATGATATGCTCACCCACAAGGAGGCGCTATGCAGAAATATGAATGGCAATCGTTGTTATGAAGATCATGTGTCAGTACTCACTGAAGCTTTCTCCAGACATGGGGACATCGATATTTGATTGCTTCAGGTTTGGGTCAGTGCGTGTTTGGACCTTTTTGTTTGCGCTCCTAAGAAAAAGAAAAACACGGCCTATACCATTCACTGCACAATAATCTTGCCAATCAACTGCAAGTAAGGAAGCCATATGTGAATTTTGCTGAATTTTTCCCGATTTGTTATGTGAATGTAATGGATTTCCGCTCAGTGCTTGCGTACACATCATACTAACCGATCACAACACATTGCCACTCATCAAAGTATATGTGTCACAAGCAGCGGTCCTCGCCGCTGCACTTACCGGACCAGGGGACTTCTCACCGCCGCTCTGTCTCTGCATTCTCGCCAGCATCCATCTCTCCGACGGCTTTCTTCACAGGCGAAGTCCCGCGGTATCCTCCGGCATCCTTGTGGTGGATGGATTTTGCGGCGCATCACGTGTTCCCCGCTAGCCAATCGGATTACTGGCTAGGGGAACACGTGCAGGATAGGACCAATCAGGAGCTATGGCGGGGTATTTAAACCCCTAGCTCCATTCAAACAGTGCCAGATCTACTAGTCTTCTCTAGGAGCCTGGTTTTGCTGTGTTAGTGGAGTCTGTGAAGTCCAACGTCTGTTCCAGTCCGGTGCTATCCAGTCCGGTGCTATTCAGTCCGGTGCAATCCAGTCCTGCGCAATCCAATCTGGTGCAATCCAATCCGGTGCTATCCAATCCGGTGCAATCTAGTCCTGCGCAATCCAGTCCAGTGCAATCTAGTCCTGCGCAATCCAGTCCTGCGCAATCCAGTCCTGCGCTGAATCTGTACCTATAGCCAGACTATCACTGATCCCTCTCCGCTGATCATACCTCCAATCACTGGCTACGCTACAGTGTCTCTACCTTTGTCTGGACCTACATGAGGAGATCCTATTTGCAACCACCTAGTTTCGTTTTCTACCCTGCACCCACTCAGTCCCTCCGACCCGGGAGCAATCCCGAAGTTTCCAGATCCGTGACAATATGAGGAATGACAATTTATGGCAGAGGGCAGGGATTTAATCGCAAGTGGGCTTATCCTCTTGATGTGCAGTAATCCAGACACCAGTACTGCTATTGGAAGTGTGTCTGCACAAGGGGAGTAGTTAACTTTGCAAACGCACAAATGCAGAACGCTCACTCCTGCAATTCCAGATTTAGGACCGGATTCACAGATAAGAAGGATTCGCAAATATACGCACCTAAATGGCACGGCCACTCCTATGGCACTCCCATCGTTCCTACAGACTTTAGCTGACATCCACGTCTATAGGGCTTCCTTAACTCTCCGTGCGTATCTCTGTGCATCTGTTCCTTAAGCACATGCGTACTTAGCAAACCACACCCTTAATTCCGCATTTAAAGGCCTCCCCGCACCCACTCTTCTTAACTTCCTTCTTATGGAGGATTGACATAAGAAGGAAGACGCCCCTTTTTACTTATCTCACTAAGAACAGAGTTGAAGTCCATGCGTAATGTATTCCTGTGTGTAACTTCTATATCTCATGCGTAACTTTGTGTTCTGGGCAAGAGCAGTTTATCCGTTCCTAAAAATACGCACCGAGATTCTGCTTCTTCTTAAGTGTGAATCAGATCCTTAGGGCCAGATTTACTAAGCTGCGGAATTGGAAAAGTGGAGATCAATCAGATTTTAGATGACACTCTCTAGTATGTAAAAAGAAAGTGAGAGCTGATTGGTTGCTATGGGCAACATCTCCACTTTTCCAAACCTGCAATTTAGTAAACCTGGCCCTTAATCTCTGGATTTGGCCCCCAAATAATGGGTTCGACTTTAATGTGCCTGAAAAAAAATTAATCTGCTAGGAACTATTTTCATATATTTAGATACATATCACATAGCTTTGTAATAAAAACATGCATGTATAGATTCAGTAAACTCCATTTTCACATTCTCTAGGTAGACATATTTACATAAAATATAAGCCCTTCTTAATGTGACTTTGATTTGTTTATTTCAGGAATGTATTTGATCTCCAAGTACATACGCAAAAACACGGACAGCGTGGTGATATTCTCCGGAGAGGGCTCGGATGAGCTTACACAAGGCTATATATATTTCCACAAGGTTAATATATTTTTGTGTTCCTTCCTTTGTCTGTGATTGTGAGGCTTTGTGGGAAGACGGTAATTACATCGACAGAATTTCTCTAATTGTTTCTGATCAGTATAAAATGAAATTCAGAGAAGAGGCCGTGATGCACTTATTCCACCTGGGAGGTCACGCTCAGCGTCCCGGGAAGGAAGAGATTCTCTGGAACCGATGCACATTAATCAGTGCTGTTTATTTCAGATGTGCATTTTACATAGCAGAACACACAATACTGAAGGATACAGCACGAGAGTGCAATAGAGCTTAGGTGTACAATCCCATTACCACTACACTCCATCATGTGCTGACCAAAATACAGAGATGGATGACACAAATTTCAGGTGATGGTAATGAAAGAGATAAAAGCAATGGAGGATTGGTTGGTAATATTTATAAAGTTCGGTTGTTAGCATTAAAAAAAATAGTAAAAAAAGTAAAAATGTTGTACCTAATGGAATGGGTCGTGTTGTAGGGTCTGTAAATAATACTGACAGCACTAAGCTGGAATGCAATTAAATATCCCATTGTGGGTGTTTAGGAAAGTGTACCTATGGGAGCCAATCAACAATTGGACAATGAAAGAACAGATATGACTGGTTGTTGCTTTTCACCAGATATTGTCTTTCAGTAAATAATGCTCATACCCTCCAACATGACCCATTCCATTAGGTGCAAAACACTCTGCCCCTCAGTTTCCAACTGTCAGTTACTATGGTAACCACCTTTGTTGAAGAGGCAAATCGTTTTTTTAAATATCAGTTCATTAATTTAATTTAAACCAGTTGAGTGACAGTTGGAAGCTCAGGAGCGGATTAAATTGTGCCTAATGGAATGGGTCTCAATGCTTAGTATACCTGAAGTATGAGCAAATCAGATAAAATAGTATCTGTAGATATTCTCTACATATCGTGAGATATACATAAGAAATGCTCAATTCAGACACAACCGTAACAGTAACCACATATTTTATGCACTGAAGAATCAATTATATACACTTTATATAAATACAAACATTATATATATATATATATACCGTATTTTCCCATGTATAAGACGCACCTTTTTAGACAAAAAATAGGTCTAAAATCATGTGCGTCTTATACAGGGGATGTAACACTGAACTTACCTTTTTTCTGTCCCTCCAGCGGTCCCTCCGGCAGTTTCAGGCTCTCTCCCCCGCGGCTGTGACTCAGACTCTCTCCCTCGCGTCGCGCACTGCACATAGATGTTGCATGACCTTAGGTCACCTCAACGTCATTGTACAGCACGCACAGCGGGGAGAGAGTCTGAGTCACAGCAGCGGAGGAGAGCCTGAAACTGCCGGAGGGACCGCTGGAGGGACAGAAAAAAGGTAAGTTCAGTGTTACATCCCCTGATCTCTTCTATAAGATGCACCCAATTTTTTATTAAATATTGCTTAAAATACTAGATAAAAAATACATTTTTTTTTTTTTTTTTATTTGGCCCGGTTGAAATTACATTTATTTTTTTTCATTTAAACTTGAATTTTAAAAGGAATTTACCTTAATAT